>JABCPV010000484.1:0-18884 GCA_016584345.1 Suillus ampliporus | reverse complement strand
TTGCATCGAAAGATCAGCATCTGTGTATATGCGCTGTCATGTCACTCAGTGTCATTCGCGTTGCAACAAGAAAAAGGTCTCCACGGACACGTTTCGAATCAAAGAAATATAGCGCGCCATCCGGGTGAATCTGTGGCGCCCAATCTCCGTATCCCTGTGGACTGCAGGGAGGTTAGCAGTGGACATGTACACCGGGACATCTCACATACTTATCAAAATCAGTCTGTCCGGGCTCTACGTAGAATCCCTTCTTAAATTCCCCCGTGAGTTTAGGTCTGCATTAACTTAAGCTCACGAAGGGCCAATTCGGAATCGAAGCAGCCACAACGTACATGATTCTCCCCCTGTCGTTTCTCTTGACCTCCGAGGCTGCAATGGTGATTTCAGGAGGATACTGAGTGTTATCTTTGAAGCTCGCGCGAGATAGATTTGGAGTCGAAGAAGAGCTATATAGCACATTTGTGAGCGTTGTCCCTTCCGACGAAGGCGCTCGATGGGAGGCGCTCAAGCTCGCGCAAGATTGACTGGAAGTCAATGATGGAGTTGGCATCGTCCATTGTGACGAAGCTGCGTGATGCAATCCTGAGTGTGCCGGTGCGACGCTACAGGCGTCTGACTTCTCGTCGGGACCTTGTACAACGATGTGAATTTGTTGTTTTTCTCTGTATACGCAAGGCACCAGAGCTCAGCTCGTCCTCAAGTTCAATTGGGGGGAACTCACATAGTCTCAGGCATCGGATTGTCCGTGAGTTGTTTGGAGACATCAACGCGAGGGGGGAAGAAGGATCTGTGCCGAGGGTGCGAGAGCGTTACGCCTGTCAATGCCTGGTATGGGCGCAACTGGGCTGTGGCTTTCATATTAGGAACACAGTGAGTCACGCATGCCATCATCCATGAGGCGTGGGTTATCAATTTATCAAGCGCCTTTCTTTCGTGTGTTGTGTTGACGCTACCATTGGACCAGGCACGGACTGCAAAGGACAACCCCAAGTCAAGCCTGTAAGGCAGGAGGCGGCGGCTCTACCGATGAACTTATGTAGCTCGTAGTACGAGCTACATATAAGCCAGGACTCCGGCCACTGCGCCAGGACTGTCCCCCGGCACTAGTTCTCCAACCGAGGACCCGCGCTAAGATCCCCCCACTACAGCATCATTTCAGAAAGCCTTGTCGAAGTGGGGTTGCCCCGGACTCGTTCGATGTGGTGCATGTTACCACCAGATGACAGAATCATTGATCAATGTTACAGCTATCTTCATATCGATAGACCAGAATTTGGAATCTTCACTTAGCCGCTTTTATTTGTTTTTGGAGCGACACCAAACAGAGGCGCTCATGCTAGTACAACGACTGCCGACCATCGTCATCATGCACGGAAACCGTCAACATATACCAGAGGCTGCCAAACAGCAGTGGGTTGTTGTGTCCATCTGGATATATAAATGGTCAGGAATGGCAAATGCATTGTGTCGCTAATACATTTCAACACGCTAATCAGAACCACAACGACAGTGTCCACAAGGAAAACATATAGTATCGAGGAACTTTACAACACCCATCAAGGCCGTGGCGAGTCCGAGTTCGAGTCCGAATGTTCATCATAATAGCCTCCTGGTGCTGTGACTGATGCATGTGATGTTGACCCTCCGACATGCAGGGGGACCAACATCCTCTACGTCTTCTGCGAGTAACGGAGCGGCGACTTCTCCATCGTTACCGAGGCTCGACAAAACCAGCTCCCTGTGGTCACTTTCGACATCTAGACCCATCACTGTCCCCGGGAGCCAATATTTCTGCTCCGCGAATCCGCCTGCGGAATAGCACAAGCCGGCTCGTATCACTCGCTCCCTCGCAGCCCCAACGGACATTCCGCCCTCGCATGGCTCGACCACACGATAATTGGCCTTCACCGCGCGAGGTGATTTTGGTGTCTTCAGAAAGGTCCCTAAGGCCAAATGCATCACCATACCCTAGATCACCGATGCGCAGCCGTGGGACATGGACTTCATTAGATGGAGATAACTTGACAAAGTCTCTTTAGGAAAATGCGTACATCTGCATGTGGCTCATCATATAATCTTTAGTAAAATAAAGACTCATGAATGGAAGTACCTTTGCATAAGGGACTTCCTATAGCCATATCGACAATCCTATCACAGTCACAGCGATACTCCGGCGAGGACAAGAACAGGCACGTCGTGGCAAGCCAGAGCATGCGCCACGCCCACGGGTCAAGACCGCGAAATATTGCCATATTACCTACCTGCAGCATGCAGTAAACTATATTGACGAGCGACGATGAACGAGTTAAATTTTACGAGTCAACAACATTCATTACATGATATTTATGTAATATTAACTTATGAATGCCTATTACATAATTGATTGGCAATGCGTGTAAGGTACGTGGAAGTTGGGGCTAGCTTTAAGTGCTGTAGAAAAATCGCCAATAGCCAGGGAGTAAGTGTGCAACGGTAAACCAGAGCTAAAATAACGAGTCAGTAGGGAGAATTAATCTTTAAACTGTTGAGATCACTGACACTGTACAATTTGCACGATTGTTTATCAGCGCTCGCAGTCCTATAAACCATGAATCTCCCCCCGACAATCATTCCGTATCCTATAAAAACAACGGAACAGACGAAGTCCACATTCCAGAGCCTGCTGAGGCAGAATGACCAAAGGGGGACCCCAATCATCATTGACATCCGTGCAAAGCCAGGGAACAGAGTGACCAAAGTTCGTCTTCCTGTAAATCGATCCCCCTCCTCATCTTTGAAATCTTGTGCGTGAAGCGTCGTTGCAAACACTGCGCAGCTAAATGCAACCGCGCGCGCACTGATACTATCGATGCGCGGGCTGGACCCTGGTTACCAAGACATGGATCTCAGTCAGCGACAAAGCTTCCTGTATAGCTGCTGGAACATCCCACGTACCTGCAACGATCGTTGCGCCTACTTCCAGGCACGTATATCCGATGGCCGTCAATAGATTCTTCGAAAGTCCAGTCTTGTTGCCTCCAAACTCGTTATACCAGATGCTGAAGGCTTCGAAACACACACTGGAGGCGAGAGTCTGTCTGCCATACATCGCAGAAAAAATCAGACAGACAGGAACTAGCAGCCAGCGCAGATCTGCCGCATTCTGGATAGTTATACGACCGGCAGGGAGAGGGCGATCGGGCTTGTTCATCTTGTCCTCTTCTGGATCTTGAATCTGATTGGATATGTCAAATTTCAGGAGGTGCATCCATATCCAAATTATGGTGTCTAGGATGCGGTTTGGGTGGGGATGGGGAGCAGCTGCCAATGCAAACAAAGTCTAGTGCACAAGACCGTGTCAAAGAACATACGACGAACAGTCAAAGGGGGCACTCACGATGGGTAAGAGAGTGGTCAAGACGTCGGACTTCGTGAATAGAAATAACGTCATGATATGCCCGGTGATACGGCGACTGCTATCTGAGGCTTGGGAGAACATGGTCTGATTGCTTACTCATTTTGAGCCAGCAGCTCTCAGTTAAATAACCTGAGATCCACCGCCTTGCAGTTTCCAAATAGCTGTTCAGAAGTCCATCGGAGTAGCTCTGTACATCGGTGTCAAAATTTATTGAAGCGTCTATGATGTCGGTAGCCTGGCGAACCGAATAGGCAAGCAAGGTACACCAGCAAGCTTTCCTCAACCACGGTTAAAGGTAACCTCGCTTTCCGAGAATGCTAGAAGCTTTCTTTGACCTTGCACTGGAGTCCGCACAAATGCTGTGCGGCGTTATGAGTAGAACATTGATAGGCAGATATGCACCACGTTCTTCAACTGATAGAGGGCAAATGAAACTTTCCTTGACCCGGCCCGGCAAATAGGGTGCCAGGGCGCTAATTGGGGAGATCAAATCAAAAGATCAAATCAAAAGGAGAGCAAGAACCATGTTGGCCGAGCACCGCGGAGCATGCGGTTGAAATTTTCGGAATAGCATGCAACACTGGTATCTCCAGGAGGTCATTTGGCGCCTGATCCATCTCACAACTTTTTGCCTCTGCAATGAACATCAAAATATTGCAATGTGGTTTACCTTAGGCTGCGATCCAATCCCAGTGTAAGCGATTCCCTAACCATTCGAGGTTTACTGATAAACTGTACAAAGCTCAAGGAGCGAACAAAGGAGTGATTCAAAGGGGATAAGGTTTTCACGAAGGGAATGGGAAGAGGTGCAAAGTGTAGCCCCTTCCTCTCATTACGTACATTACCAAAGGATCTCGCTTAAAGAAATCTCCACAGGCACCGAGTCCATACCTGTACATGCATCATGATCCACAACACACGTCGGCGGCACACAAATCACGTACTGTGTCACTCGCGCTCCACTGATAGAAGGGCTTGTGCGTCTAGAACAGCCAGCAGGAACGGCGAACCGATGAAGGTCATACCTCATACTTCTCAAAGTCGGAGAGGCGGTGGGAGACACAGGTGTCCTCCTTTCCTCGTTAGAAATGTTCTGCATAGGGTACCCCAACAGGACATTAATAAAGGCACTGACACGCATATGAACTCAAGCTATTACCGAAAGGCAGGCGACAATTGTAGGCTGAGGGCTGGTGCGTAACTTGGTAAGAACCATGTGACCCCGGTAGGTCTTTGTGGTGCGCTCGGGCACTGTGAAGGTTTGTCGGTGATTAAGCGGAAGGCTGGGCGAGACCAAAACGTTCTGACTTCAGTGCAGTCCCCTAGTGTCTACAACGTTATCGTAGAATGGGCGGATCAAAACCAGTCGCATAGAACTGCAAATAAAAACGGTATGGTCAGAAATTTCATGTAATGATGCAACGTTATCTACCTGTGCACCATTCCAAGGGGATCCATGAGATCCAGCGAAATAGGATTTCAGGTTACGGTTTAGTTCAACTCTTTACAGATACTAGCGTCACTCGAGTGACGCAGACTGCAATGTGAACCTGCCAGTACAAGCAAGCACTTCGTATCATAATAAACAGGTGATAACCCTGGGCGCTAGCTCAGTCACATAAGACAGCGTCGTTGCGGGGAATGCTGACGAACGGACTGGATGCAATATCTATCTGGACATGAATTTTTTTAAAACCTTTGGTCCGATGCATGACACAAGACCACACACTTACCTCGATTGAGTCACCTACTAGTAGAAGCTGCATCCCGGTAGCAAGAATGAAGCCAAATGGGACGAGATGAACATTTGTGCAGATAAGACTGATTTCGATCAACGAAAGACCAGAAATCGGGACGGTCCAGCTCAGCTTGTCAAGTCTGGTCCGGAGGTGATTGAAATTCACATTCCGTAGAGGCGACTGATACTATTATTTTCTGAGCTGTGACTCCAGTAGGTACTGCAGGCGCCACAGTGTAAATGTTTTAGCAAATGTGCACCGTACTGGAATGACCCTGGATAGTCTAGAATTTCGATGACTACTAGTATGTAGTAGTGGACTAGTGGTAGGTCAGACCTAAACTTTCCCAGTTGAATGTCGCCATGTCACGTGATTCGCGTTAGCAGATTCTTGGTATTTTACAATTCATGGCAAGGGAATAGTGCATGAGGATTAATCACGAAATCAATACTGTAAAGTTTCAACACCGGAAGAGACCTATGATAGCTATGGTACGTATTATGTTCACCAACTCGTTTTCAAATTCCGTTGCTCGGCAATCTCAGCTCTAAATGCTCAAACACCATAGAAGTAACGCCAGTAACCGGGAAGTAGATGGCCGAGTGAGTACCACAACTGAGTCCATTGTCAGTTTCCTCTCGGTGTGCTCCCAAGTAAATTTTTGACTCACACTGTAAAATTTGCAGGACTGCTTATCGGCCCCTACCGTGTTGTACATCACAAATCTGGTCCCCACAAAAGTGCCATAGGCTACAAATGCAATGGTGGAGACCATATCCGTCTTCCAGATATGGCTCAAGCCAAATGACCAGAGGGGAATGCCAACCATCATCGACAAGCGCGCGGCTTTGGGGAAGATTGTGGGAAGTGTACGTCTGCCAGTGAGGCGATCGCCTGCTTCATCCTTGAAGTCTTGTGCATGAAGTGTCGTTGCAAATACTGTCGAGCTAAGTGCGACTGCCAAAGCACCGGCTCCATCGATGTGCGAGTTGTGGCCGCCTGTTCGCTTGATGAGCAAAATAATAATTTGTATGCACCTGAATATATTTACCCGCCGCAACCGTTCCTCCGACCTCCAAGCACCCATAGAGGATGGCTGTGAGTACATTCTTTGACAACCCCATTTTATCTCCGCCAAGTTCGTTGTACCAGATCGTCAACGCTGCAAACACGATGCTGGCCAGTAGAGCCTGAGTTCCGTACCACAACGATAGCATCAAGCAGACTGGGACCATCACCCAACGCATATCAGCTGCGCTGTCCACCGAAATTCGTTCGGCAGGTATCGGACGGGAGGGCTTGTTCTTGCGGTCCTCCTCCGGATCCTGGATCTGGTTTGAAATATTGAACTGCAATAGATGGAACCATATCCACAATGCTGCATGCAAAGCGCGGCTGGGGTGATGTATGGGAGCGGCGGATAATGCGAATATGGTCTGAAACGTTTAATTGAGCAAGGGGGCGGAACGTGCAATGGTTGTCACATACGACAGGTATCAGAGTGGTTCTGACATCAGCTTTTGTGAAGAGGAAGACCGTCTCGAGATGACGAGCGATGCTATCAGCGCGAGCTTGGGCTTGAGAGAACATATTGAGTATTCTGGATGATATTCTGGATGATGAAGTCGTACGCTGGATTGAAGGCTTTATACCTTGGATGTGCGGTTATATTGTGCGATCCTGTCAAACCAGTCCAATAAGCTCGGAAACATGATCCACGGTCGGTACGGCAAACGTCATACCGGGAGCATGCAATCAATTCGAGTTTCAAAGGTAAAAAAAGTTATGCTTCCAAAAGTAACATAAGAACGTGATACCCAAAATGACGTAGAATACTCAGAGAGCCCGATGTATGCGATCGGGACGGAAGCCTTTTGATACAGAAAGCTTAATAATCTATGACTGTCAGCGATCTCGGGGTCATTCCTCAGGCCGGCGATGAAGAATTAAAGAGATCGATCAAGGCAATCTCGTGACATAGCCGGCTGTCCTTGGAACAACTGTTCAAAAATTCCCTATATCAATTTTAGTATTCTTTAAGTAGAACATCACAAATCATTATCGACAGGAAGTACGAACCTAGCCTAGCCTCCGGGCAGGAAAATATGGCGATCACTATCTGGAAGTCGTGGCTCAAAAGATATTTCCCCCCCATTCCTGTTCCTGTGTGAAAATTCTCCGGGTTACCCCTGAACCGTTATAGCCGGAGGGTGTCACGGTACACCTCCAGCCTGCAGTGAAGTCCGATCGATAAGGATTCGAAAGAATCATTTCCTGAACTTATATGGGTATACACGTACCACCGTACCGGTAGCACAGTTCACAAGCGTCAATCAATAGCACAAACGCCACAGCAATTTGTGTGGCACCGCGGGTCAAACGCTATGCTGCATCCATGTTAGTCCATTGGTGAAATAATATTATAGTACCGATGCACTCACCATCCTGGGAAGCGAAATATGGTTATTTCGCGCCACAATATTCACCCATACTTTCAGGAGCTTGAATCATTTCCCAGCACATCACGACACAGAACAGCCCAATCGGCGACTGCGTATAACAAGGGACTAATGAAATTGTCCTATGGGAGGTCATCGGTCGAGGAGGCGCTCGAAAGGACGCGAGCGCGAGCCATTGAATGGGTCAGTGATACTATGCACACTCGATATGAACTACCTCCAGGCGCGCGTTTGCCTAATTACGGCCCCCCTTTCCACGATAACATCGAAACGAGTCTAAGTAGCGCTGGCACAAGGCAGCGTGAGCTTGCGGTGTGGATTAGCGCTAACTCACGATGGGACGCCAAACCGGAAAAGTGAGAGTGTACGATCCGAGGACTTGGCACTGTTCAAGCCTCCGCGCTTAATAGAAGACATCAACCTGATCAGGATGAAAGGGAGATGTCGAAGAAGATTCCGTAAGCTCCTAATTGCATGTATGGTTTGGTAATAAAAAGAACGTGGAGACTTAACTCACAAATAAAGGCACCTGGATACCTGAAGTAGCAAGGCCTAGAGCCAGATATTATCAACCAAGTACTGCCCTTCCAGCGTCATGACATCCTGTACCTGTATGCTAACCTCTTTGCACGAGAATCGTGGCAATGCAAAGTTCGTAGGTCAGCGATACCACTTAATGAATGGTTGGAAACGAATATTGATTATCAGTCCCTTGTTACAAGGTGCCAATGATGCTTGTAGTCGGTAGCACTTCTCTGTGGTTCAATAATAAGTCGACCATTCTCGAGGTCTTGATACAATCCACCAACCGAGGGCCGCCGTCAGATAACCAACCGCTCGCTCATTAATCTGAACCACAAAGAAGTCGCCATACTAGCCTTCAAATGACAGCGAAGCAGATTCTGCACGACCGGCAACATTGGGTTCCCGGACATGCATCATTTCATAGCCTTATGGCCCGGAAGCCTCTCAAAGGCTGAAAGAATTTCCTTCCGCCAACGAAGGAGTATTCGACCAAGATCTGTGAGGTGACAGAAACGACATGTCAGACATCGGTAACACACTATGACTGACGTGAATATCTTTGGAGCTCGGCTTTCTTAGCTCCGATTCCCAGCCCTTGCCTGGCAACAACGTGTAAAGTGACACAAAGGGGAAATGTCAATTCTGACGTGCAACTGATAGAAATAACAAGTCGAAGGCCATGAAATTGCGTAGGGTGATACGTATCACTAACGCGAGCATTTAACTACCCAAACGAACATTCAACGTTACACCCAGAGAATCACGTATTATCCAACGTACCTCAAACAGATGGACTTCCACTGCGTGAGTACTGCCCACGTGACAGTGTTTCTTCATGATCAGCACTGCTCGATGATGAAGTGGTTTCTAAGCTTGATGTAGGCGCGCCGATTGGGTTCAAATAAAACCGTGTGTCTCCGATGTCGCTGGATATAGATGGTGAAGGTGAGGGCTCGTCACCTTCCGCGATGCTATCAAGTCTGATCGCAGGAGCGGATCTACTCCGCGTCAAGGTGGAGTAGCTTCTATCGCCAGAACTCCCCGCTGTCCTTCTACGACTAGGCAGAGCTGAAGATAGTTCACAACATGACGTAGATGACTCTGCCTGATAGCCGTAGTCTGGTGTGGAAGTCGTCGACGGGCCGATTCCCGAAAGCTACTCTCAAAGCTACCGTGAGCGCCTAGCGAGATTGATGATGAGAACATACGATGTGCTGGACAGGAGCTGCAATCGGATCAGTCGTCGATTGATCGCGGACAGAGGTCTCGATGGATGCCACGTCAGCAAAGGACTCGTCACGAATCTCTGGAAGATCTTTGAAGCAATTCGGACGACTTTGCGAAGGCGGTGGCTGGGGAGCTTCGTGCGCCTCACAATCGGATGGCGCTCCAGAAAACACGACTTGCACAATGCGGTGCTGCGCTTCAGAGAGCAACGAGGTCATTCCCATGTGCCCCGCATACGGTGTCCTGGGCGACTCCGAAAGCTCCTGATGTCATGAATCCTATTAGAGAATTGAGCACTGGTGAGTAAGAAGCCATTACCCACGACTACCATTCGCTTCCCGATCTCCGCTACAATCTGTCGGGATATATGTCAGAAAGATGTGACCTGGATGGTATACAGAACTTACCATGCCCTTCTCACAACACTCCGCAAGACCTCCAAACTTTAGTGACAGCCAATTTTTTGTGCATTTACGTTTGAAAGCCCCGATCGTCGACTCTTCATGCGCAATTTTTGCATCTAGATCTCGCATGTGCTCGCATGCTATGTTCAGTGCGTCCATCTGTGCACCGAACGCCTTTGTCTCCTGGTTCATTCGGGTAAGCTTTTTCTTGATGCTCTCTACGGACGCAGCATTACGCCGGCGGCGCCTCTGGAGGTCATCAAGGGATTCTTCACGCGTACGGACGGCTTTCATATTGTCTCGAACGACGTTTTGAATAGAGCTGTAGTGGTTGAGTGCCCCCGAAAAGTGCGCCAGGAGTGTTCTGGATGAACTCAATATATCCTGAAGCCAGGCCCACGGTCGATGTCGAGCTTATCTCGAGACCAGGTCAGACTCACGGAAAGGTCATCTCCTTCAGATATTGCCCATGTTCTCATGGCATCAGCAGCTTTCGAAAAGTCGGAGCTCAGCCTTTGTAGTCTAACACGAGGTTTCAGTGATAATTCTGGGTCAAGCGCGAGGTGGACTCACGAAGTCAACACCGTCTTCTCTGCTGCAATCAAATCTTGCAGAGGCCTAAGCTCCTCTTTTCCTATCAGTGCAGGAACTGGGATTGTCGAGCTATGGGCTATCTTCACGGTCGCGCTTCTAAACATCGTGGTCAAAGTTTCGAGACACTGTGGCGTTATTCGGCTCCCGGTTCGTACTAGGTTGTGCCATTTTGAGATCACACTAATAATATAAAGGCCCATCTACCTTTGATCTACCTATGATGTATTACCTGCATGAGACGGGGCAATATGCTGATATTAGGAAGGCTTCACCATACGAGCATTGAGTTGGTATGTAGTAGTGGGGGCTCAGATCTTGATGCAAGCATTGACTCTAGGGGTTATCTGGTTGCCCTATTTCTCCTAGTAAACTCAAATCGATGTCAATTCATGTGTCGGGAAATGCTGATCACTGGTGTCCACTGCATAGGCGAATATTGTCCCGACTTTGTAGATCAGCGGCCATAATGGAGATGACTTATGGTATGAGCGTCGCGACTCACAAAGTAGCCGCATAGTATCCGTGGAACCGGGTGAATATTGTCAATACACTAGGTCAAACGCCGTAATCGTAATGAACGAACTTCTGCATGTAGTTCCTGATAAGAAAACATGTGCGACTGCAGTGTAAAATTCAGCACCCTCTTGCTAGCTCGTATATGTCAGAAAGTGTGGAACAGCATGCAGTGGGTCTCACGGCAGTCCAAGAGCGTGTATTGTGTGTGATCTATGTATATAAACTCCGCGAAAATGCACTATAGATAAGGCGATCGCGATTATCTTCGGCTTCGATCTGCTTTCCTTGACGTACATACATACCAGCTCGCTCATGGCATCCCTCAAGATCACCGTCGGTGACACTATCCCCAAGGGTACCTTTGGTACTATCCCTTACTCTGAAGAGTTGGCTGATCATGTCAGTCATGTCATTTCGATCATAATATTGTTGCTAATATGCGTGGTTACGCACAGTCGGCGTGTGGTATTCGTGCGTCTGTGTCCTATCAGTGCCCGTAGAATAAGGCTCATAAGAACGATCACAAGCCACTACACTCTCTACCGACAGCTGGAAGGGCAAGAAGGTTGTTCTCTTTTCAGTGCCTGGTGCTTTCACCGTACGTATTCTCAAGGGCATTCGGATCATTGAACTTACCCCATCCTGTCAGCCAACTTGTCACATTAACCACCTCCCACCCTACCTTGCCAAGTACAATGAGTTCAAGGCCAAGGGTGTCGATATCATCGCTGTCATTGCCGCCAATGACCTGTTCGTCATGAGCGGATGGGGCCGCGTTGAGGGACTGACAGACAAGGTAAGTCAACCGTATTATCAGGTAACCCATGAGCGGACGGAAGAGTCTACGTGCCCAGATAATCACACTCTCTGATACCAATGCCGCGTGGTCAGCAAGCCTGGGACTAAGTGTCGACCTCTCCGAGCGTGGATTTGGTACCCGTACCGCGAGATATGCCATGATCATAGATGACTTGGTTATCAAATACGTCGAGGTTCGTGTATTCCCCGTAGAAACATCATCATGTAGGGATCCTGATGGCTGGTCTATGTAGGTTGAGCCTGGCCCAGGAGTGACAGTTTCTGGTGCTGATGCCGTATTGGCCAAGTTGTAATCGCCAAATGTACCGCATTTCTTCGCGTATTATATGCGGGTGCTTGTGAGGCTGTTTCACAGTGGTGTAGAACGAGCAGATACCTACCAGGTGCTTTCTGGCATTGTGTAGAATGAATAAATGAATAGAGCAAAGAAGTTGAATATGTTTACCTGCTTGCTGAGGATGATTTTGTTCAATCGAATTCCTGTATCAGTAACTTAATCCAGAGAGCCGATTACTCTTAATATTTGACATGCCAAGGTCGATCGTAAGTCATAGATTCATCTTGGATTCATCCCTCGGCCAGGTTCGGGACCGTGCGCAAATGTAGGTGGTTGTTTGTAGCTGTATACGCGCTTTTGATCAGGTGATCGAGTATTGTTTGTTGATATCCAGATAAAGTTCGAAAGTAATAGGGTGTCGAAGCGCGTCCACCCTCACTTTTCACTTTTCTTCACCCACTTAATCCATCCATCGCGATGCCCCGCAAAGCCGCCGCACCCGCCGCGCCTGCAGACGATTCCGTGCCTACTGGCACTACCGCAACAGCTGCTGATGGTGACGCTCAACCTGCACGCCGTTCATCCCGCCTTGCTGGTCGTGACAAGCCCCAAGTGCCCAAGAAAACCCCCGCAAAGCCACGGGGGAGAAAACCTAAAGCTACTGCAGATGACGACAATCAGGACGGTGAAGCTGAAGCTAAGCCCAAGTCTAGCAGGGGAAAGAAGCGCACTGCTGCTGAGAAGGCTGCAGAAGAAGACGCCCAGCCAGAAGGCGAAGAGGCTCCCGCCGCCAAGAAGGTCGCTTTACCTCTGTATTTTTGCTATGCATTTCGGTATACTGAACGAGTCCTCAGGCTAAACCCGAATCCAAGGTTACGTCGAAGCCTGCATCCAAGGCCGCTTCGAAGCCAGCTTCCCAGGTAGCCCCCACAAAACCAGCCTCCAAGGCCGCGAAACCTATGTCTCGAGCGTCCGCCAAACCAGTCTCAACCACCGCCAAGAAACCTGCTTCAAGAGCAGGCTCTAAGAAGCCTGCATCTAGGGTGAGACCATCCCTCGTGTTCGATTTAAAAATCAAGCTTATCTTGATTACCAGGCTGAAGCCCCAACAAACGAGAACGAAGCCCCAGCCCCTGCTGCTGAGACCATCGCAGAAGAGGCAGAGGAAGAAGCTGCCGCTGCTGAAGCTCCAGCTGCTGAAATTGCCGTGAGTTTTTTCTTCTCGTTGTTGTCCAGAATGCCAAATTCATGATTTTTAGGTTTGACTACCCACCCTGTAATCGCCCATCCACGATGATGGATGTTTCCCTATATCCGCCGCAGACAAATGTATCTTCTTCCTATCATTATCTGCTATCACCCATTTGTATCCCAGTCTTCCACCCCGAACACCGATCGCGTCTCTTTGCCGTATTGTCCGTAATCTCGTTGTCCTTCACCTTTTCAACCTCTTTCAACGACTTTCATCTTCAACCTTTTAAACCATGGCCGTACAGTCTCTTGTCGGATGGAAGCGCTATGCGTCAACGGTGCTAGCACCTGTTTTGTTTAGTTGAACTCCGTTACCATTTTATGTATGCGTACGTTGGTTACTCTAGGTTTTGTTTTGTGTGTATGTGATATCTACTTTATGCAGGTATTGCATATTGCGGCGCGACTCCAGTCGGGACTGCAAGAAACTACCTATCCTGGTCTGCACTCGTATGTGGCCGGAACAAGACGAATTGAATGTTCTGGCAGTTGCACCCCTCATCTGCTCAGTAGAGCTTTTTGTCTGGCGGGATTTCCATTGTTACTCGGGCGCGATCGTTTCGTGTGCGCAGTTCAGGGTTCCTTCCAACCGAAATTCAATGGAGTCTATTCAAGCCCTCTTTGTGTTGCAACCTTGGTGCAATTGTGTACTGAACACTTTTAGCTTCCCGAACTGTTTGCGGGGGATGTGTCCAAAACTACTGCCCTCACAAGTACTTCTGGCCATGAGGCCTGAGAGGTCGAAGATCTGCAAGAATTCGCTTCACTTCTACCCAGTGTGTTCACACATCTAAATATGGGCCGGGTAAGTGTGGGAGGTGACAGGTCTTCGATCGACCCTCTGTCAGCGACTCAGCGCTCTCAGACATATTCTTGAGATGTGTTCTTCCCTCATATGGACTACGGCTTCTATTCAGTGATGTTCACTCGACATCATTTATCTCGGCTTGAAGTCAGCCGCCCTCACACTTCTGGCCACGAGGCCTAAGGCCTGAGTGGTCGAACGTCTGCAAGCATTCGATTCACTTTTACCCTGCCTACCCACGCACATTGATATGGGCAGGGTAGAGTGTGACAGGTGACAGGTCTTTGACCCTCTGTCAGCGACTCGGCACTCTCAGTCATCCTTGAGATGCTTTCTTCCCTCACATGGGCTAGGGCTTATATCCAGTGACGTCCACCCGACGTTATTCACCTCGGCTTGGAGTCAGCTTGATCAATGCGACCCTCGAAGCCAAGTTTCCGGCGAGGACAGTCCTAAAGTACGCTTGCCTATGCTGTATTCCCTCACCAACTTGAACCATTATGTTGGCAATTAATCACTTTTGCTCATCGTGACAGTGCTAGTAGACCAACGATGATTTATCTTCTAATCAAACTAGCCTAAAGATTTTCAACAGTTTTCGGGTAGCGCATTGCGTACAACACACAGCTTCTTCCCGTTTCCACTGATGCATGCGCGCTTCAGATGGTCGATCCAAAGGTGAGCCCGTCCAGGTACAGAGCCGACAGATCTCCATAAGTAAACTGTAGATCTACATAGGGCAACTTGAACACACCAGCTGAGTTTATTGCATCGCAATTTCTCCCAATGCACAACTACTCGTGAGTGGGGATGAAGAAGGGAAGGTTTGGCGCCGGTCTATCAAGAAGATACGAACAAAACGGAAGAAAGCTTATGACGAGACTATGTCCAAAATACGGTCTTTCAGAGGTCTTTCACCCCGGCGGACTCAACTCTGGAGCAAAAAAAAAGATTATAATACAAGGCAGGGGAGAAATGGAAGCTAGATGCTATAAAACAGCAACTCCCGGACGGTGTGAGCCTCTTTGCATGTCCTCCTTTCTTTGGATTTAAACGTCTGACCCTTCAATTTGAGATCACACTGTCAAAGCCGCAAGTAATAGCGGCGCTATGATCTCGGACATAACTCATGCTGACGCACTTAGGGTCATAACCGAAAAACAGCCAGTGTATGTTCTTTCATCCGTTTTTGTTGATCCACCTCTCTGCTCTTATGTCATGCATAAAAAAACAGCTGGCCGCGCACGAGAAAACGCGTATGTGACTCTCGAAGATGATGGCAACAACGCTTATTCGGAGGCACCTCACTACTCGTTATCTGACGTCTTTCTATTGATACCACACACCCTGCCTGCCACCACGAAACTGTTGAGCAGAACTGGATTCGCAAAAGGGAATGAATACAGTAAATATGGAGGATGGTACGGAGGACAAAACTGACAAGGATGCTGATCTTCATAATGTACTTTTTTTAACATTGTTCGACCATCGTACTGCTGAATCGCACTCGCCATACCCCTGCCAATGCCCCGCTCGCCGCTCCCCCCCCAAAAAAAAAACAACAGAAAGACAGAAAGAAAAAAGACAAATGAAGGCGACCAAAAGGAGGAGCCGATACCGTTCTTCCTATCGAGTTCGACACTGGAAGAAAATTTTGCGTGCTCGGGGAAAGTCCGAAATTCTGCAGACAGGCTTAGACAGGGCCACCCAAGACTCTTGAGGTAGCCGCTCTACGTCATTTCAAGGTGAGTTCCTGCTTAGGTTGTGAACGCTATTTTTCCTCGCCAGAGATGAACGCACAAGAGAATTGCAAGCAGGTTCCTCGTTGTATACGATGTCTGCATAAATGAGTTCATCATCACATGGTGCAACCGGGCATGGGGATCCTCATTTGCGAGCCGGGTAAGTGGCACTCTCGTGCACTGTCCCGACATTTCTAACTTGGAAGGGGGACACCTGTGTTCCCCACCGCCTCTCCGACTTTGCTCATGCCCCAGTGTGAGGTACGACCTTCACCGGTCCTTCGTTCCTGCCGGCCGTTCTAGAAGTACAAGCCCTTCCATCAGCGGAGCACGAGTGATACAGTACGTGAGTTTGTGTGCCGCCGGCGTGTGTTGATGCATGTACAGGCATGTACTCGGTGCCTGTGGAGATTTCTTTCAGCGAGATCCTTTGGTAACGTACGTAATGAGGGGGGGCTACACTTTCCACCTCTTTCCATCCCCTTCCCGAAAACCTTATCCCCTTTGAATAACTCCTTTGTTGGTTTTTTGAGCTTTGTACAGCTTATCAGTAAACCTCGAATGGTTAGGAACTCGCTTACATTAGGATCGGATCGCAGCCTAAGGTAAACCACATTGCAATGTTTTGATGTTCATTGCAGAGGCAAAAGGTTGTGAGATGGATCAGGCGCCAGATGACCTTCTGGAGATACCAGTGCTGCATGCTATTCAGAAAATGACAACCGCATGCTCCGCGATGCTCGGCCAACATGGTTCTTGCTCTCCTTTTGATTTGATCTTTTGATTTGATCTCCCCAATCAGCGCCCTGGCACCCTATTTGCCGGGCCGGGTCAAGGAAAGTTTCATTTACCTTCTATCAGTTGAAGAACGTGGTGCATATCTGCCTATCAATGTTCTACTCGTAACGACGCACAGCACTTGCGCGAACTTCAGTGCAAGGTCAAAGAAACCTTCTAGCATTCTCGGAAAGCGAGGTTACCTTTGACCGTGGTCGAGGAAAGCTCGCTGGTGTACCTTGCTTGCCTATTCGGTTCGCAAGCCTGCTACCGACATCATAGACGCTTCAATGAATTTCGACACCGATGTACAGAGTTACACCGATGAACTTCTGAACAGCTATTTGGAAACTGCAAGGGAGTGGATCTCAGGTTATTTAACCCAGGACTACTGGCTCAAAATGAGCAAGCAATCAGACCATGTTGTCCCAAGCCTCGGATAGCAGTCGCCGTATCAGAGGGCATATCATGACGTTATTTCTGTTCACGAAGTCCGACGTCTTGACCACTTTCCGTGAGTCTGACCTGGTCTCGAGATAAGCTCGACATCGACCGTGGGCCTGGCTTCAGGATATATTGAGTTCATCCAGAACACTCCTGGCGCACTTTTAGGGGGCATTCAACCACTACAGCTCTATTCAAAACGTCGTTCGAGACAATATGAAAGCCGTCTGTTGGATATAGCCCACAATTTACCTTGTACTCGTCCGTCCTTACTTACGTATATAGTATTTCGGACATCTCCGCAACGCTCACTTAGTACGCGCGCTCGTTGTCGACTTCCCTTAGTCTTCTATCCGAGACTGAGGGTACGTCCATTCTCTCCTAGAAACACGACTCGTTACTAACTTATCATAGCATTACTCACACCTTTGTATCTAGGTGTTTACTTTACCGTCCGTACGCGTGAAGAATCCCTTAATGACCTCCACAGGCGCCGCCGGCGTAATGCTGCGTCCGTAGAGAGCATCAAGAAAAAGCTTACCCGGATGAACCAGGAGACAAAGGCGTTCGGTGCACAGATGGACGCACTGAACATAGCATGCGAGCACATGCGAGATCTAGATGCAAAAATTGCCCATGAAGAGTCGACGATCGGGGCTTTCAAACGTAAATGCACAAAAAATTGGCTGTCACTAAAGTTTGGAGGTCTTGCGGAGTGTTGTGAGAAGGGCATGGTAAGTTCTGTACACATCCAGATCACGTCTTCCTGACATATATCCCAACAGATTGTAGCGGAGATCGGGAAGCGAATGGTAGTCGTGGGTAATGCCCTCTTACTCACCAGTGCTCAATTCTCTAATAGGATCCATGACATCAGGAGGTTTCGGAGTCGCCCAGGACACCGTATGTGGGGCACATGGGAATGACCTCGTTGCTCTCTGAAGCGCAGCACCGCATTGTGCAAGTCGTGTTTTCTGGAGCGCCATCCGGTTGTGAGCCGCACGAAGCTCCCCAGCCACCGCCTTCGCAAAGTCGTCCGAATTGCTTCAAAGATCTTCCAGAGATTCGTGACGAGTCCTTTGCTGACGTGGCATCCATCGAGAACTCTATCCGCGATCAATCGACGACTGATCCAATTGCAGCTCCTGTCGAACACATCGTATGTTCTCATTATCAATCTCGCTAGGCGCTGTGACAATAGCTTTCGGGAATCGGCCCGTCGACGACTTCCACACCAGACTACGGCTATCAGGCAGAGTCATCTCCGTCACGCTGTGAACTATCTTCAGCTCTGCCTAGTCGCAGAAAGACAGCGGGGAGTTCTGACGATAGAAGCTACTCCACCTTGACGCGGAGTAGATCCGCTCCTGCGATCAGACTTGATAGCATCGCGGAAGGTGACGAGCCCTCACCTTCACCATCTATATCCAGCGACATCGGAGACACACGATTTTATTTGAACCCGATCGGCGCGCCTACATCAAGCTTAGAAACCACTTCATCATCGAGCAGTGCTGATCATGAAGAAATACTGTCACGTGGGCAGTACTCACGCAGTGGAAGTCCATCCGTTTGAGGTACGTTGGATAATACTTGATTCTCTGAGTGAAACGTTGAATGTTCGTTTGGGTAGTTAAATGCTCGCGTTAGTGATACGTATCATCCTACGCCGTTTCATGGCCTTCGACATGTTATTTCTATCAGTCACACGTCAGAATTGACATTTCCCTTTGTCTCACTTTACACGATCTTGCCAGGCAAGGGCTGGAATCGGACCTAAGACAGCCAGCTCCAAAGATATTCACGTCAGTCATGGTGTGTTACCGATGTCTGACATTTTTAGTCGCGTCATTTCTGTCACCTCACAGATCTTGGTCGAATACTCCTTCGTTGGCGGAAGGAAATTCT
>JABCPV010000483.1:0-18978 GCA_016584345.1 Suillus ampliporus | reverse complement strand
GTCCAATTGTTTCACTGAGCCACCTTGCTTCGAGATATCGCTGAAGGGCGGTACTAGGAGGTGTGGCAAACGGATTGTCGACCCAAACAAAGCCTCCTGGGACACTGCCGATCGATCATCGTCCTCCTCTTCATCATTTCCCCCAGAAACTCGTATGCGAGAGGCGTTTCTTCATCCTCGTCTAGTTCCAAGAACGAGTATGTGCTGTCGTCGCTAGCGGTATTCGACAATTCTTCGTTGCCTTCCCTACTGGATGACTCGTTGGAGCGCAAGGGCCCCAAGACCACACGTTGCGCATGCTCCCCAGCCACTTTGCGTTTCTTGTTCCGTTTTCCTACCAAGTCCATTCCGTACCTGATACGAGCCCACGAACAAGGTCCTTCAGTGGTCCAACGATAGTCACGGCTCTTGTATTGCGGTTACGTGAACGTTTTGCATCTATGAGAGCCATCATTTTTTCGAGGGTGTCATCACTTTGGGCATTCTCTTCATCTGGAGATGGGACTAGAGCAAGTTTTGCATTCTGATTTTCCTGCCCCACGTGATTGCGCGTGAGTGTAATACCGAGGACTTTTCCAGCCTTGTGATCTGATTTACAGAAGGCCTTTCGCTCGGCGGAGGTGAGTCTGTTTGTGGGAGAGAGTGCCAGAGCGTCGGTGATGCTCATTGAAGTAGCGCTGTCGGAGCGCGCCATGATTGTGCTGGTGGACATATTGACCATGATAATGCAGAGTATGACTGGAGTCGAGGAAGAAGCGCACAAGGCACGGCGAACTATTTGTGATGCCTCAACAGACGCTACGAGTTGCATCTTTATATCCCGAGTACTGAGGATGGCTTTGACGGGTTCGCTGTGCTGCCACCGTCCACAATGCCTAAAGTGGATCAGTATGCCAACCCAGTACCATAGGTCTTTGTTCATCGCGCTTTGATTGCCACATTTCACAGGTGGTCCACAACTGGTCTCCAGTTGCATGAGGGCGCGTGTTGTCTTGCGTGGACGACGGCCCATGCACAAGCCTACGCAGAGGGTTGATACCCACTCGCACCTGATAAGTTGGTAAGCAACACGACCAAATGTGGGTCGAATGTAATACTGATCATCATCTGCCCACGATAGAAGCCAGCAGAGTGAGAATCTTGGTTGTCTTATGAGAGCTCTCTGCAATAGAGCCGCATCGACTAACGGAAGCACCCACGCTGGTCTCGTGCCGACACTTTCTACATGTTTCGTTATGTACAATCATTTCATAAAGGCGTCAGGGGGTCCAAACACGCCCATCACTTACCGCTGTGGTATCCTCAAAGACCATGGCTATGGCAGAGAGTTTCACAAGGCGATGCCGTAATGTGAAGTTACTCGATACGGTGGCATTTCCTGTTTAACTTTGGGTCTGATTGCTATCAAAACATGACTTTTCCCTTAAGGTTTGTGGCTTGGTACGAGCAGATGCATTTCTCGGCTGATCCTGGAGATAGCGAAGCGACAAGGCCATTTCCGGCGTCTGAAACAAAGCGTGTGTCGAAAGCTTCATATCGGTAACCGTGCTTAGCACGACAAGTAAGGTGGTCTCACAGGCAAGGAACTTAGACCATTTTTGAACGAACATAGTCTTTACAGATTTCCAGCAATGTACGAGTACGTTAGTTCCCGACAAATACCGCCTAGTACCTTCCTGCAAGCGATTTCAGAATACCTCTATTCATGCAAAAGCTATCCCTTTATAAGGCGAACGAACATGTCTCAGTTTTGAATCGCTCCCCATGTCCTTAACTCATATTCTTGCTGTAGCGATCCCATGTATTATTTCCCTGGTTGCTGCTTTGCGTCTGACTCGCAGACGTGTCTACCCTCTGCCTCTGCCGCCTGGCTCTCGTCCTTTACCATTTCTGGGTAATGCGCTCCAATTGGACACAGAACGACCTTGGCTCACATATACTGCGTGGGGAAAGACATATGGTTGGTAGACCCATGGCGTCTTCGTCAAATACTTGGTTTGACTCATACCTGATCATAGGAAAAATCATTCACTCCCGCGTCCTTGGGATCGACTTCATTATCATAAACTCGGAAGCGATCGCGCGAGAGTTGTTGGACAGGCGTTCTGCAATTTACTCGGATCGCCCCGTTATTCGCACCAATGAATTGTATGTCTTGGTTGTTGTCATTCATCCAGTTCTTGATCAGCTGACATGGCAGATCTGGACTGGCTTTCAATACTTTGCTTCTTCCGTATGGCGAGACTTTGCGACGTCATCGCAAGATCTTCCATCAAGTCCTGAGGGCCGAAGCCTCTGTCTCATACCACGAGATGTACTCTCGCCACGCGAATGAACTTGTCATCAATCTTTTGACTGCCACCAGTGATTTGCGAGAATCCACTCAAGCGTTCGTGCTCAATTCCTTGGTTTTTGACGTCTAGTTCAGTTAACAATCAAACAACTGTGCAGATACACAGCATCCTTGATCGCGGCCGTGACATACGGACACACCGCTCGCGAAAATAAAGACTCGTTCCTTGCCCGCGCGAACGAACTCGCTGATATTGGCAAACATATCATTTCTCCCGAGAGAGCTGTGATCTTCACAGCCTTTCCTTTCCGTGAGTCCCTCAACTCTGTCGACGACGTGGATTTAAACATTTAGCATGGTGATTGTAGTCGAAAAGTTGCCGATGTGGTGCTTTCGTGGAGCCTTTGCCTTGATGGGACGTAGTAGAGAATTATCTCGGCAACTTTTGAACGAGCCCTTCAACGAGGTGAAGGCACAGGTGGTACGTTTACGCATCATGCATAGACGTTTTTCGCCTGACCTCCTTGCCTGTAGGCGAATGGTACTGCTTCCCGTTCATTGGTTGCTGACTTCCTCAGTCAAGCTGACGACAACGCTGACGAAGATACAATGAAGGCAGTTGCGTTGGTGGGATACATGGGTAAGGGTTTTTTCATCAGGACAGAATTTATCACTTGATGCGAATTCGGCATCTTAGCCGGTACGGACACGATGGGCCATTGCTTTGGGAGTCTCGATCGCTTCCTCCCTTAACTTCATGTCCCGCAGACTACATCTGCATTGCAAACATTCCTGTTGGCTATGGTGCTCTATCCTGACGTCCAAGCCCGGGCTCGTGCAGAAATAAATCAAGTCGTGAGGCATGATAAAATGCCATCCCTTCATGACAGAGCGTCACTGCCCTATCTTGATGCTATTCTCTGTGAGGTCCTGAGATGGTATCCTCTCGCTCCCCTAGGTCGGTCTGCAGTAATACAGACCTGTGCTTGCAGAGCTGAGCCCTTGCACAGGAGCACCACATACAACATCAAATGATGATGTTTACGGCGGATACTTCATACCTAAAGGTTCGAAGTCGTATGAGTCGAAGTCACCATTGACTTACCTTTAGTTCGATTAGGTGCGATAGTAATGGTTAATCAGTGGTGTGCCACGGTGCAGTGCATCCGATTTTTGAGCTGAGTACGACTCAGGGCACTGTCTCGGGATGAAGACATGTTTCCAGATCCATCGCGCTTCGATCCTAGTCGTCCATCTAACAGTTGATGGACAGCTGAAGAATCCTTTCGTCAACCATTTTGCCTTTGGTCATGGCAGGTGAATACCTCACACTTGCTACCATTTCAAGTTGTTCACTGACTCGTACAGGCGCATTTGTCCTGGTAGGCTGATTGATTGTTCGTCTGAAGGTACTTATCGGGAACGACATATGCCCTTGGCAGGTCGTTGGTTTGCAGAAAATGGTCTGTGGACTGCAACTGCTGCCATACTCGCCGTCTTGCGTATCGATCATGCCAAAGACTCTAACGGAGACAGGATTGAGGTGAAGCCGGAGTTCACTACTGGCGTAGTGATGTAAGTGACCTGGAATGTATGCGAGAAACTTGCGGCTGACTTGGACTCCCAAGTCACCCGAAACCTTTCCGGTGCTCGTTCGAAAGCGTGAATACAGCGAGAGAAGGGCAGCTTCGAGCAATGACGAATTTGAAGTAGACAGTCTTTTGTACTTGGTGGCATGTTCTCGATATTTATGATACATAGCATATGATTGAACTGGCACAGCATGACCTGGCTGGCGAAGTTTTACGGTTTCTGCCTCTCTTGATCGATCTTGATCTTTGGAACGATGATTGCATTCATTGAGATCCGTTGCCAACATTTGATTTCGTATTGCAGTAATTAAGGCACGTGGCTGTAGCGTATTCAAAATTTCAAACGCTTGCTAGGTTGCTTCTGTGATTGAACAGGCATATTATATTCCACGATTTAGCATTGCTCATCGACAGCTTGTCGCGCCTCGGCTCCCAATACATCCAGCATCTTGTTCCTGGACCGCAATGCTGCTCTTCTGTCCCTTCTCCTTTCCATTGGCTGTTCTTCGGCTTCGGCTTCGTCTTGTGTGATCAAAAAATCAAGGTAGGCCCGTTCTGCCGGATGAAGCATGTCGTTGAACGAGTCACCAGAGAAGAGTGCCGGACTTTCTTCTTCGGATGATGCCTCACAATTAGTTGTGTAGCAGAGGGATGCAACCGGGGAAGCATTCAAGGGTCCAATCGTTTCACTGAGCCACCTTGCTTCGAGATATCGCTGAAGGGCGGTACTAGGAGGTGTGGCAAACGGATTGTCGACCCAAACAAAGCCTCCTGTGACACTGCCGAATCGATCATCGTCCCCCTCTTCATCATTTCCCTCCAGAAACTCGTATGCGAGAGGCGTTTCTTCATCCTCGTCTAGTTCCAAGAACGAGTATGTGCTGTCGTCGCTAGCGGTATTCGACAATTCTTCGTTGCCTTCCCTACTGGATGACTCGTTGGAGCGCAAGGACCCCAATACCACGCGTTGTGCATGCTCCCCAGCCACTTTGCGCTTCTTGTTCCGTTTTCCTACCAAGTCCATTCCCATACCTGATACGAGCCCGCGACCAAGGTCCTTCAGTGACCTAATGATAGTGACGGTGCTTGTATTGCGGTTATGTGAACATTTTGCATCTATGAGAGCCATCGTCTTTCCGAGGGTGTCATCACCTTGGGCATTCTCTTCATCTGGAGATGGGACTAGAGCAAGTTTTGCATTCTGATTTTCCTGCCCCACGTGATTGCGCGTGAGTGTAATACCGAGGACTTTGCCAGCCTTGTGATCTGATTTACAGAAGGCCTTTCGCTCGGCGGAGGTGAGTCTGTTGGTGGGGGAGAGTGCCAGAGCGTCGGCGATGCTCATTGAAGTAGCGCTGTCGGAGCGCGACATAATTGTTTTGGTGGACATATTGACCATGATAATGCAGAGTATGACTGGAGTCGAGGAAGAAGCGCACAAGGCACGGCGAACTATTTGTGGTGACCTCAACAGACGCTACGAGTTGCATCTTTATATCCCGAGTACTGAGGATGGCTTTGACGGGTTCGTTGTGCTGCCACCGTCCACAATGCCTAAAGTGGATCAGTATGCCAACCCAGTGGCATAGGTCTTTGTTCATCGCGCTTTGATTGCTACATTTCACAGGTGGTCCATAACTGGTCTCCGGTTGCATGAGGGCGCGTGTTGTCTTGCGTGACGACAGCCCATGCAGAAGCCTATGCAGAGGGTTGATACCCACTCGCACCTGATAAGTTGGTAAGTAACACGATCAAATGTGGGTCGAACGTAATACTGATCATCTGCCCACGATAGAAGCCAACAGAGTGAGGTCTTATGCGAGCTCTCTGCAACAGAGCTGCATCGACTAACAGGAGCACCCACGTTAGTCTCGTGACGATGCTTTCTACATGGGGATCGTTATATGCCGTGTTTCGTTCCGTACAATCATTTGAGAACGGCGTCAGGGTGTTCAGACACACCCACCACGACTCTGGTATCTTCAAAGACTACGGCGATACAGTCGTGCATTAATATGACGTCATAAATGTCTCACAAGTCGATATCCTCATTTAGCGGTGTTCGATGCGTTGGCATTTCTTGTTCAACTCACTTCACTGAGGGCTGATTGCTATAGGATCATGGATTTTGCATTAAGGTTTGTAGCTTGGTATGAGCAGATGATTTCTCAAGAGATACTGCAGATAGCGAAGCGATAAGGCTAGTTTCTCAACTGAAACAAAGAACATCAAATGTTGTCTCACAAACCCTAGATCGGTAAAGCGTGGTCTCACAGGTCAGCAACCCAAACCTTGCGCCGCATTTTGGAGCAAATATAGTCCTTATAGATTTCCAGCAATGGGTGAGCACATTAGTACTCGACAAATACTGCCTAGTACCATCTTCTTGGTGTCAGGATATCTCTTCATTCACGCAAGATGGTGTTGACCTCCAGGTTACCATTTTCGGATATCGAAGACCCCTTTATAAGGTGAACGATGTCTTGGTTTCGACTATAATCCCTCCCCATGTCCTTAACTCATATTCTCGCTGTAGGAATCCCGTGTGTGATTGCCCTCGTTACTGCTTTGCGTCTGACTCGCAGACGTGTCTACCCTTTGCCTCTTCCGCCTGGCCCTCGGCCCTTACCATTTTTGGGTAACGCACTCGAATTGGACGGCAAACAACCTTGGCTCACATATACTGCGTGGGGAAAGACATATGGTTGGTAGACCCATGGCGTCTTCGTCAAATACTTGGATTTGATTTGATACGTGGTCGTAGGAAAAATTGTTCACTCCAGCATCCTCGGGACCGACTACATCATCATAAACTCCGTCGCGATTGCGCGAGAGTTGTTAGACAAGCGTTCTGCAATTTACGCGAACCGCCCCGTTATTCGCGCCAATAAATTGTAAGTCTTGCCGGTTATCATTCAGCCAGTTCTTGATCAGCTGACGAGGTAGATCTGGACTGGATTTCAATACTGTGCTCCTTCCGTATGGCGAGACTTTGCGACGTCATCGCAAGATCTTCCATCAAGTCCTTAGGGCCGAAGCCTCTATGTCATACCACGAGATGTACTCTCGCCATGCGAATGAACTTGTCATCACTCTTTTGAATGCCAGCAGTGACTTGCGGGAACATACTCAAGGGTTCGTACCTAATTCAGTGGTGTCGTTGTAATATCTGGTTTAGCTGACCATCTAACAACTATGACAGATACACGGCATCCCTAATCACGGCCGTGACATACGGACACGCTGCTCGCGGAAACGATCACCCATTCCTTTCCCGCGCAAATGAACTCATTGATATTGGCAAACAAATTCTTTCTCCCGAGAGCGCTGCCATGTTCACAGCCTTTCCTTTTCGTGAGTCCCTCAATGTTGTCGACGATGCCGTTTTGAACATTCAGCATGTTGGTTGCAGTCGAAAAGTTGCCGATTTGGTGTTTTAGTGGAGCCTATGCCCTGATGGGACGCACTAGAAAATTATCTCAGCAGCTTTTGAACGAGCCTTTTGACGAGGTGAAAGCACAGATGGTACGTTTGCGCATTGTACATGGACATTTTGCCTGATCTGCCTGCCTGTAGGCAAATGGTGCTGCCTCGCATTCATTAGTAGCTGACTTCCTCAGTCAAGCCGACGACAACGCTGACGAAGACACGATGAAGGCTGTTGCATTGATGGCATATATAGGTAAGGGTTTTTTTAGCAGGACAGAATTTATCACTTGATGCGAATTCGGGATCTTAGGCGGCATAGAGACGGTGAGTCATTACTTTGGGAGTCGTGATCGCTGCTTCCCCTAATTTGATGCTACGCAGACTACATCCTCATTGCAGACATTCCTGTTGGCTATGGTGCTCTATCCTGACGTCCAAGCCCGGGCTCGTGCAGAAATAGATCAAGTCGTGAAGCATGATAAGATGCCATCCTTTGATGACAGAGCGTCAATGCCCTACCTTAGTGCTATTCTCCGTGAGGTCCTGAGATGGTACCCTCCCGCACCCCTAGGTCGGTCTACAGTAATCTAACTTTGTCTTTGCATGCTGACCCCTTGCACAGGAATGGCGTATGCAGCATTAAGCGACGATGTTTACGGCGGGTATTTCATACCCAAAGGTTCGAAGTTGCATGAGTTAAGGTTGCCGTTGACTGATCCGTAGTTCGATTAGGTGCGACAGTAATTGTTAACCAGTGGTATGCTACGATGCAGTGCATGCAATTGCTTTGAGCTGAGCATGATTCAGGGCACTATCTCGGGACGAAGAGACGTTTCCCGACGCATCGCGCTTCGATCCCAGTCGCCATCTGACAGCTGATGGGCAGCTGAAGGATCATTTCGTCAACCATACTGCCTTTGGTTTTGGCAGGTGAATACCTCACTTACTATCATTTTAAGTTGTTCACTGACTCGTGCAGGCGCATCTGTCCTGGTAGGCTGATTAATGGTTCATCTGGATGTTGGGGATGACACATACTCTTGGCTAGGTCGTTGGTTTGCAGAGAACGGTCTGTGGACTGCAACTGCTGCCATACTCGCCGTCTTGCGTATCGATCATGCCAAAGACTCTAACGGAGACAGGATTGAGGTGAAGCCGGAATTTACCACCGGCATGACGATGTAAGTGTCCTAGAATGTATACGAGCAACCTGCAGCTAACCCCAATTCCCAAGTCACCCGAAACCCTTCCGGTGCTCATTTGAAATCGTGAATACAGCGAGAGAAGAGCAGCTTCGAGCGATGCTGGATTTGAAGTAGACAGTCGTTTGTACTCGGCGGCATTACTGGGGGTGTTCTCGATGTGTAGAATAGTATGTGATTCACTCGGCGGCGCAGCGTGAGCTGAATGCCGAGGTTTGTCTCTGTCTCTCTTGAGCTCGAAAAAGATAATTGCTTTCAGAAGAGAGACCAGATTAGTTGCCAACATCCCGTGACCCAATGCAACCTGCACACTAATCGAATCTGACTTGCCGCGTACGGTTTTCATTTGTTCTGCACATGTCCAGCGACTGACTGGGTGCGAGACACGGAACCATTCACCTTCCTTCCGGTTACAGGATGTGATAGGTTGACACAACCAGTGATAGTGCGTTTGTGCACACCGAGCTGAATCAGCGAATGTATCAGACCTTGTTCGTGCTCCCTGAAAAAGACACTTAATAATGTATGAGACAATAATTCACTCCTAAGTGGATCCATAAGACCGAACATACTTGCAACCTCTTCGGAAGCAAAAGGTGATATGTATTTTCCAACAGTGATAGTAGATCGACTCACATCCCCAAAACACGACGTGTCTGCACTAATGCTTAAGGATTAATTTGCATTATATTTCTTCTAGTCTGTGAGGTTCGAGCCACCACGTACAGGGGACCTACCCCCAAGTTAAAATAAGCCGATCCTGTTCCAAGAAACAACTGTGAAAATAACCAGGGCGCGTCGAAAAAGGCACACGGCAGACAGTAGCAGTGTAAAGGATTATTCGAGATGATGTCTCTATCAAAGCAAGAGCAGGGCCGACCTAGCGGACCAGGCTTCCGGACGAGAAGGTCTGGTGAATCTGGTTCGTAGATATTTTCCGAACGAGCAATGTCCCGCCTATTGAAGTCCAAGATGTGCACGTAGAACTTGGTGGAGAGTCCTTTCGATTTTTGTCCTGGTTCAGGGATACAATCCCGGGGAAGAGCAAATTATTGCTACCGAAACACACTGATTTGGCGGTCTTCGTGGTGGGGAAAGCAGCATATATGTTGGGATCCCCAGTCTGACCAGGGAATTTCGACAGGCGTCTCTGAGTGCCAGGCTTTTGCCGAGAAGATGACCGTATCGAAAACTAGGATAACGGGCAATGGGTCACACAAAACTTCTTAAAGCCATGATTTGTGACTCAAGGGAGGGCACGTATCCGGGCATAGGGTCTGGGCGAGCTGCTGCGCCGTGGAACGATGGGCTGGCATGAAGAACGTATTTCGGGGAGGATGAATAGTGGCATTTCGGAAGGAGATATGGGATTCAGCGCTGAGGTGACCCATCAAGTTCTTGTAACGTGTACAAGGTTATACGACCCGAGTAAATGACAGCAATCGTCTGTTCGTTGACTAGATAGTAATGGTCCCAAGGACCAACTCGTTGACATAAATGATACTGCTCGGGCTGAGCAGCAGAATTTGCAAGAGTGGAGGGACTTACACTACTTTCCTCCAATCTATCGCTTTTATGAACGTGTTGGACACAGAAGTTCCCGTAACGCGATAGTAAATGATTATGCAATCCCCACAAATCGCAGGCTCTCTGGCAAAACAATTCCGTAACGGCCAGGTGCATCAAAACTACGTTTGCACTCCAAGGAAGCGAATGCGGAAGCTGGGATAAAGCCAAACGAAACTGCACCGAAAAAACATAGTGATGCCACATTGACATCGGGGTGATACAAGTACAAGGGGACTACGACCATAAGATCCTGCAGAGGGTCGACGATAACAAAGCTCAGAAACTGAAAGGAAAGGCTGGGCCATGTACGGGACAGTTTGGTATGTGTGTTACAATTCCGAATGAAGATATTGTCTTGTGCCCACATCCACCAAACCCCGCACTTCATGGATTGTGTGTGAACTCCTGGGAGCATTATAATTTCGTGGCCGGTAGCAGGAGCTACTGCTTCATCAAAAACAGTGGTCAGATGGAAGTCAGACCGCCACAATAATGCCAATTTCTTGAGCGAGCACATCTTTGAAACGCCGATCGAGTCCAGGGCAGCAGTCTCAGTGAAGTCCTGAGCATAAAGCTCAAGCGTGTATTGAATGTCGATAGAATTCCGGACCACATCCCAGAGGGTTTTGCAGGTCTGGCATAAACCAAATAAGTTAGTCTATCAAGGAAAATTGGAACCAAGGGAAAACGCGGACTACTGCACAACGACAGAGGTCCCTGGGTGTAAGGAGGAATATCATGCTATATATCAGCTCTGTGGGAAGCAACAAGAATCCAATAATCGTCGTGGTTTTAGAAGAAGAATAGACATTTTGTTCCCATTACATCATATCTGCGGGAGCGGGTCCCTCTTTGAAGGCTTCGGGGTATTCTGTATAATTGAAAACGAAATCAAAGATCGAGCGAACGTTGACACGGCAACATTGTATACCCGAGTGGCGAACGAGATTTTCTCACGATAAAATTCTGAGTCCGGCACGACGGCAACGGTACCATTTCAATCTCGTCACTGGTTCTTCCACTGGAGTCCCAACAGAATCCAGATGCCCTTACAGAATGTTTGCTCTGAAGGCCCTTTCTCGACCTCAAACACCACATACTCATATCGACTGTAGGGTATGGATCATTACGACAAATCACAATCTGTCGTATCGCCTGATTTGGGCGTAATGGGGGGTTAGAGTGATATCAAAGGTTCTGTCCTGGCACCGAGACTGCGGTGGCGTAGTGTGCTTGGTATAAACGGTGAGCACGAGTTTCGGGGAGACTGGGTATTGGAAGCGACGTCATTCGACCATTTACTACGCTGTGAGCTCGACAGATGCTGCCGACTTCCCGATTCAACACTATAAAATAGAAGGAACGACTATCTTCATTCTATTTGGTCTGCCTACGGCAGACTAGATTGCTCCGGAGTCCGGAAGGAACAGTACCCTAAATAGCCAACGTCATAACGGTCACACCGGTGCACCACGCCTTGTAGGCAGGGTTTGCCCAACCTCAGATTGACCTCATGGAAGCCTTCCAAGCACACAAGTTGTTAGTTCACCCTACGCGGTTTGCTGTCAAGCCATGGAAGGTAACAAGGACGAAGCTATCAAATGCCTTTCCATTGCACAAAAATACAGAGACGCCGGCAACCTCCCTTTTGCCCGCAAATTTTGCCAAAAATCCATAGACATGTTCGCAACACCTGAGGCTGCAAAGCTACTTGAGTCTATCGAGGCCGCGGACGCATCTGGATCATCTTCCTCGTCAGCTAGGACAGGTCCTTCGACGTCAAGTGGGAATGCGCATGCCTTCTCGTCCTCTACAGAGACATATTCATCGGCTTCTGGCGCTGAACGTCGGAGTGCCGGTAGTGCGAATGGTACTGCTAAAAGGACGGGAGGAGAGCAACGGAATTTTTTGCTGGGCAGTTGAAAGGCGTTAAACGGGTAAAGGCATGCAAGGTCACAGATTACTATGAGATTTTGTCCGTCAAGAAGGATTGCGAGGAGGCTGAGATAAAGAAGGCATACAGAAAGGTACATTAGCATGATATTGTGTGCTGTCCGATATACGTTCCAATGTTGTGATTGATTACAGCTTGCCCTTGCGCTACATCCTGACAAGAACGGCGCTCCTGGAGCAGATGAAGCATTCAAGAGTATATCTAGTATCGTCCTCGTATACGCGAAGTGTCTGACACAAATTCCCTTCAGTAGTTTCCACAGCCTTTCAAGTGCTTTCAGGCATGCTTGAATTATTTTAATGCGCTGCACCTCTCTGACATTCACCCAGATCCCCAGAAGCGAGCAGCTTACGACCAACCCGGGTCAGACCCGGAATCGCGATTTACCGGCATGTCCTCGGGGGGTCCACAAGCACGGCAGCAGGATAAAGCGGGGCAGGGTCGCTCGCGGCTGTTAATGCAGCTCCTACTCTTCATACTCATATCGCCTATTGCGTTCTTGTTCCTCGAAGCAATTCTGGACATGGCGATACCTGACCCGCAGTGCTCCTTTTCACCATCATCACATTTCGATGTTGAACGGCAAACGAGTGGATTGGGCATAAAATACCACGTTAACGGGCCCGAGCTCCACAGTTATTGGCGGATTGCGGCTGTCCTTGCTGCGTCACGACTTGAACGGCGAGTGGAACAAGTTTACATCAGCAATATTGATCTCTACGACAAGTGTCAGCGTGGAGTTAAGTCGCGGCAAGAGAGGAGAGACAGAGTAAAGAGGGGAGACGGTGTTTTACTCGCTGCTATCATACATCTACGGGGCGGTTCTGAAGCCCTTGTGAAGAAAATAGAGGCGGAGAAAATAGAGAGCTGTGAAGAGCTGGGGCGGCTGGCGGCCGTGGCATAAAGTCGTGAGGGTGCTTTATTAGAAGGAACGACTGTCTTCCATCTTTTATATCAACAGCCAAATATTTGCGAAGTCCGAGTGGATTACTTTTCCAAACCCTCCTCCAATCATTACTTTATGTACTCTCTAGACTTGCTTTCCCGTTTATTGCCTGCTGCGTGTAAGTCGGAATTTCACCACGCAGGTCTAGTGAACTTGAACTGCGTCGTCTCTCGCCAATTTTACCTTATCCAGCACCATCCTCGCCATCTCTGAATTAGTGTCTCGGAGTCGTCGCAATCAACGTGGATAATGCGGGTCGCGTCCGTGCACAACCTTGGGGCATAGGTTGCTTACCCGTATTGGCATTCAAAAAACAGGGAACGATGCACTCATAATCGGATCCATAGGGCCAAGCATAAAGCTTTGAGCCTGGTCCGAAGCAAGAGGTGACAGGGATGTTCCAATTTATACCACCATTTATTGACGTACTGCGTGAAACGCTTACTAGTCTTTACTCACCTGCCCGAGCATGTATAAAATTTCTTCGAGTCTTGCGACAACATCTTGCGGAAGAGGTCGTTCGTTTGGAAATAGTTCAATGTGTTCCCTGCCAATATCAATCATGGAGGCCGAAAAGGGCTATAACAAAGATGTCAGCGCATTTACTTCGGCGAAGCGAGGGAACATGCGTACTTCTAAGGCTGTACGCACCAGTACTGTGATTCCAATGCATACCCTAGGAGCAACGCGGTGAGAAAAGCTCCAATGGTAATTTCACAGAAAGCACTCACTGACGTGGCTTCTGCGTTCTACACCCCGAACGCGAAAGATGAGGTCGATCAGATTTGTGGGCTTCAAACCAGAAAATAATGGGTCTCAGAGTTACCAATGAAATACCAACTGTGAAAAAAAAAACTTCGACACTGCACGGCAATTTCGGCAGCTTCGAACTCCGACGTACAGCGATGGTTGGACTTACGAGTAGAATCATGTACGCCAGATGCAGTGGCTCCTCGCTGTCTCCCACGTATCACGGTAGGAGTTATGGCTGGTCGCGGACGCGGATCTCGAGGTCGCCCATCGAAGCGTGGTGGCCATGGACTGATAGCTGATTCCTCTGCTCCTCCCAGTACCAGCCCACCTGCCAGCACAGGATCAGCCCCAGCACTCAAGATGCCTACTATACACTGGGAGAAGAAGAACAGTCCGCGTACTGCTCGTCTTATTGAGTGGTGTAAAATCAACCAAGATGCTCGACTGAAAATATTCTCCGATTCTGCCAAGGATGTGAAGGAGGAAGGGCGCACACGTCAGCAAATGACCACGCAGAAGAATACCTATATGCAGCAGCTTGCAGCATCTGTTTTCATAGACGATGAAGACCCGAAGGTCAGGGAATACTTTCAAGCACACCCCCTTGCTTTCGTGAAGCCCATTCAAGGTCGATTTACATCGTAAGTTGCCACCAGTGTTACCATGTCCTCCAATGCCAACCTGGCTACTAATAAGGTGTTTTAGGCTATGCAAAAAGTATAACGAGATCAACCTACAACTTGGTCAGACTGGTGCCGGACTGTCATTCGAGGAGCTCAATGAGAATGAGAAAATGAAGACTCTTCTTGGTCAGTACACTCTTTCTCTGCAGGCGTACACTCTAACATTATTTTAGATTGTCTCTTGCAGACGTTCCCATGGTGGGTTGACCTCCATGGGTGGTGGAGAACCAATCCTGCCTATAATACATCATTTTCGACTGCAGACCCAGGTCAAGATTTCGCAGCTGAGGCAATGGATGTCTTTGGCAAAGGGAAAGGGAAAGAGACTGCTCCGGATGATGCAGATCATGAGGATAGTGAGGGAGGAGATGCAGGTCCTCTCAATGAGGACCTTGAACCAGGTGAAATCTTGGATCATGAGGCCTATATGGATGATGATCCTCCTGCATGAGTCGACGATTCTAGGCTATACATGTTCCGCGGTGACGAAGATCTAGGCTGGGATAGCCCAAGTGAGGCCTCTGTCTCCTCGTCTTCGTGCCTCCCTTGCCCTCAACTTCCCCAGGCACCGTCACCTACTTCTTCAACCACTGTGCATTTTCGGCCGTCTGACCTTCCTGACATTCGCCGCTACCAACGCCCATTCATCACCCATCTTAACACAACACAACAAGGCATTCCACCACCAGAACTAAACGAGATCTCCCTCAACTCCCCCGAACCAGAGGATAGGCCTCAACATCCCTTGCCGTCCACCAATACCACCAGTGGCAAAGCCAGAGTTGTGTCTGTGCAGATGGATACCTCTAAGGACTCTGACACGGCTACAAGCCGCATGATGAAATCACTGACCGTGCATTCACGCAAAGCCAGCCTCGGTGTTCGTACTTCCAGCGGTCACATATCATCCGATCAAGACTCCGATCAACCACCAACTACATCTCACAACCGATCAGCATCTCGCAAACGGCCACGAGATGCAACATCTGAGCTCACTATGAAGCTGAACGAGGCGTCAGATACACTCGTTCAGCACATACGTGAGGCGTCCACAGTCAAGGCCGACCATAAACACCTCAAGCTAGAGACCCAATTGGAAAGCAGAGAGCTGAAGATGTGCAAATCTCATGCTGAGCGTGAACATGGACTCCGGAGCACAATGGCTGTTCAAAACCATGAGCGCGCAATGGCAGATGAACGGACGAAGCAGTTGGAATTGGAGATCAGGCTTGAGCAAGCAAAGTTGGAACGCTTGATTGTGGAAAAAGAGTTGGCTCGTCAGGGTCCCAGCGCCAAAAACCACGGCTGATCGTTTGATGTTTGTTCTACTTTTGCTCTTCTTCGTTCGCTGTTGCTATTTTGGCTCACAAATTCATTACTGCACTCTAGGCTTGTTTTTTGTTATCGTAGGTTCAGACATCGTGATGTACGCTAGAAGAATTCCATGTGTGTGTTGGTTGAAATCACCCTGGCCGCTATACTTTCCTTGAGTTTGAATTGACTGTAAAAATGCAGCGAGCAGGCTGCCAATACTTTGCGTCACTCATTCTAGACCACCGCACTTTCCTCATGTCACTCCTACCGTACTTTCCTCATGTCTCTCCTACTGCACTTTCCTCGCGTCACTCATTCTAGACCACCGCACTATCCTCGTGTCACTCCCACCATACTTTCCTCGCGTCACTCATTCTACACCGCTGCACTTTCCTCGTGTCACTCCTACCGTACTTTCCTCGCGTCTCTCCTACCACACTTTCCTCGCGTCACTCATTCTAGACCACCGCACTATCCTCGTGTCACTCCTACCGTACTTTCCTCGCGTCTCTCCTACCGTACTTTCCTCGCGTCACTCATTCTAGACCACCGCACTTTCCTTGTGTCACTCCTACCGTACTTTCCTTGCGTCACTCGTTCTAGACCACCGCACTTTCCTCGTGTCACTCCTACTGTACTTTCCTCATGTCTCTCCTACCGCACTTTCCTCGCGTCACTCATCCTAGATCCATCAAACACAAAACATCTGAGAGCCACTTGTGTAAATTTACTTGAGTACGTATCTACTACCTTTCACTGTTGATATCGCAGTAACTGGACCATTAGCGTGTTTCGAAAAATCTGTCCTTCTGACCCAATAAAACTCTTGTCGCCAGCTCCATCTTGTTCGTCATCCTCCCCATCCCTCTCTTCGTTGTCCTGTGTTCCACGACCCCACTGCCTTGCTTCCTGGGCGAAATGATCAAGTGTATGTGCACCACCAAGCTGCTCCTCAATGTCGATAACCATATTGTGCAGAATAAAGCAGCAACATGTCCACATGTTCGCTTCATCAAGGTCTTTTTGTGCCTGTATTTGAACTCGAAGTTCACGAAGGGATTGAAATCGTCCTTTCAAAGAACCATAGCAATGCTTGGAGCGAACGTGGACCTGCAGATGTTGAGTTGACAGTTGTGACTCAGGAGAATGGTTCGTACTACCTTCGACAAGTGATAATTGAATGTTTTTTGATCACGCGTCAATCCACCAGCTGCTGGTCGCTTGAAGGGTACAACACACCACAGACGAGCACCATAAGCTGAATCTGCCCATATCCACTCGTTTCCCCCCAAAAATGTTTGCGGATGGCGTGCAATTCGAGCTTTTGCAAATGCGTTTGAGTCGTGCACACTCCCAGGGACTCCGATCACATAATCGACAATGCGCAAGTTGTGCGGCATGATTACAACCTTCCAAAAATGTTAGTTTAATTTTCTCTGCTCTAATTCACAACGCACTTGGGCTGATAGTGAATAGTTTGATTTGCAGTCATAAAATCCCTCGCCATGCCACCCGGGCTTCTGAAACAGATTGAATGGTGTACCATCAACGCTAAGAAATCCCCCCCTCCACTCCAGGCAAGTCTGTTCTTCAACCCAGTCCTTCGCTCTCTCTCTCTCATTTTGATCATCGTGATTGAGCAGATCAAAACGGATTACAGCATCATGGTGCTGAAGAATTGCAACCATGACACGACGGTGACAGTTGTATACTGTCCCGATCAAGACACCAGCCCAATCTGCGACATCTTCCGTCGTCGCAGCATTTCCGTAATGGCCAGCGCTGTTCAGGAATATAGCGAGCTGTACGGGGACTGGTAACTGAGGGTTATGTGAGTTGTTATGGAATATGGGATGATCAATGATTTTATTGACAATCTCTGCAAAGATCGGAGGATCAACATGAAGCTTCCGACGAAACTTCTCGGGCTTATCTAGCGCCCACTCCTCAAGAAGATGTAGCTGCGGGGCACGGCTGGATTTCGGACGTGCAAAGAGCACACGAGACTTTTCCACTTCGTCAGCTAACGCTTGAACTGTGTTACTGAATTCGATGAAGGGACGCGAGCACGTCAGTACCTCCGTTGCATCTGTGGATGTTGCAAAGGAGAAAATCGATTCGCCAAGCGAGGATTCTGATAAGGTGGACATGCGATCAGAATCTCCGGATGAATCTGAATCAGTATCATCCGAGTCTTCGAGTCCTTCCATGGCAAGTTTGACGAGTTCAAAGTAGCGAGTATATTGGAGATCGAGCTGCTTAGCACGCAGTGCCTGCAGGATCTGCTGACGGGCTGATGTGCGAGGCATGACATTTATTATCGCGCTCATCAATTGTACTTGGCATATGTGGATAATAGAACAGTTACCTAAGCTCAAATTCTGGCGGAGCTTGAATACTTTTGAACTTTCTTTCGGTTGGATGTTTCTAATGCTTTGTACATTTAGCTTTGAGACCCATTAATGACTCGTCTGTCGTGATCGACAAAGTAGTAGTTAATCTTTTTGTCGTCCTCCTTCATGACCTCTAACGCTAGCTCACAGTTTCCTTATAATTATCTATGTCGACTGGTGTGAGTGTCACGGCCTGAACAAGCGCTCATGTCCTCCCACGTTATCGTAACGCGGATCTCCGGAACTCGAGTCTCGTCGTTCAATCTCACACTTTCAGCATCGCGGGTGAACTAGCAGGACGAGAGAAATCACCAGTAGATGGGAACGGTTGACAAAGTTAATCGTTGAAGGTTAACTATCATCGAATAGGGTACATGAACGAATTTTAGGTTTCGTCCTCATCGACGTGAACAAGCGTTCCGAACTGGTTCTTCGTTCTCTCTCTAGTGGCGATCATCATTGATCCCATCCAATGACGCGACCTCAGGATAATGCTGCATCATGCGCCTGACCTCCGTTTCCGGAATCCTCGTCCCAATGTCAATGGTGCACGGCGACCAGTTTGATCTTTCCCCAGTCATGAATCCCATGTCATTCAACGGCTTCGTAGGATCCAGGGTGAGCCGGAAGGCCCAAAGAATAAGGAGGGCGTTTATGAACATTGATCTGTGCCAACCGAAGTGAGCCCGGAAGATCATATGCGTGGAAACTAGCTTTACTTGTTTGCGACATGTACACCGGGGCATACACTGGGAGGAATGTCATTCTAAGAGTGAATAGCCGAAAGACGATGCTTACCGCCGACCAAACCCATAGACAAAATTGGTTAAATCATTTCTCAGGCATCCTT
>JABCPV010000482.1:0-18987 GCA_016584345.1 Suillus ampliporus | reverse complement strand
GTTTGTTCACGATACAACTCACTGACCCATAGTAGTAGCACCTTTTGTATAGTTAGCTTGTTCAAAATCAAATCCCACAAACTGGGATATAGCCTACAACTCAGTCGTGCGACAATGGACAAGTCGGATAAATGGTCGCGGGTTTTACTGAGGAGAGTACCGACCAAACTATGGAGTTGTCGAAACTCAGGCCAGACTGAGACCATATGGGATCCGAGATAGCTACTGAAGTAGGGTGCGATGTCGTATAGATTGGGAGGAAGCTGGCAAAAGGCATCATGAATCTGAACTCATGTCAGGTTGGGGCTTGCCACTACGAACAAGCCATCTGCGCTGACAACTACATCCAGGCGAGAAACGCATACCAAAGTGTTGACAAATGTCCGGAAGATTCACCGTTGTGAATATGTACTATGTAGCATCAGCAGAAAGGGTTCATGAATACGAGTATTGACCTCTGCATCCCCCAACGCTCGTTAGGGCAATGCATCAGAACATGGCCAATGATTCACGGCAGAATCCACGATCCTGGTGGAACGAGGCATGTCCGAAAGCATACCACAGAATTCAGCACTCCCTCGGCGCTGCAAGTAATCCGCAATCCCATAAGGGCAGATGCAGAAATGCCCTGACTTTGAGCTGCAAGAAAAGATAACTCAGACATTGTCGGTCAAAGTGAGCTACATACTTACTATCACAGGCTGCGTATGCGAGTTCGAACCCCATCTCACCTCCCCGTCCGTCGAGCCTGTACCTGAACCCATTCTAACACCGGTCGGCACCATAACCCTCGATGCACCCGACTCGCCACTCATGCCCACACTAGGACTTCGGGGTGCAAGTGTCATGGGTTATCGAGCACATTCCCGTCCTTTAGTGCCACAGTTCCAGCAGTACCTCTACATATTCCTTTCACTCGAGATTAACTTAGCATTTTTAGTACTCGGCATGGAGCAGTAGAGCAGGACAGCAATTTTTATAACGCGAGTGGAGTATACATGTGATACGCTCGAAAGGTATTCCAATAGTGATGCGGAAAGGGCCCACGTCTGAGGCTGAAAAGCTCCGCATCGTTGGAAAGCATCTCTACTGCGAGAACAGCTATACCAGTGGGGTAGCTTGGTGAGGGCATGAATGCATGTACGAAGACTGAGCGCTGAGCTGGGATTGATGTTGCATGGTCAATGTCGAAGGGATTGCTACCATCATAGCGGTCGCGGTGGGTTGAGTCGATGGCGTGGGTGCGACAAGCTACATAGCGTTAAACAACAGGTAGGGATCATAAAATAGTTGAGCCTTGTAGTTCTCGGGGTCTCGCAAGGCTTGAAAGAGTAATCTGCTGGGACCTTAAAGTTACCCAACTTGTGATAAAAAGTTCGGAGGAGTAACAGCCTGGCGAGTCGGCGACTGGTCACTCCTTGAATTCAGTCGGCAATTCATTCGTTTCGTTTAGGGGCTGTGTATGATGCCATGAAAATTGCGCCACAGCATATGTAGAAGCGGAGTTGAAAACATGGTGCTGCACTGCTGCCTAGCCTACATAATAATGGTCGCGGGATTTGAGACTTTGAAAATTTTCGGAGTTACTTCAAGACTATTACTGTCATAGTGATTGTATCCCGACACTATGGTCGCCAATTCCGCTGAACTTCTGTGGGGTCCGGGGATTATTGGTGAGCCTTCCAATCCATTGACTCATTCGACCTTAATCTTAACTTTCGGCCAAGGACTCGTGATAGCTACAGTGTATGGACTTGCGATCCAGTCTCTGCCCAACGTTGACCTACAGAATTATAAAGGTTCTATGGGGCAGCTTTCGGGCAGTATATTTTCTACCTGAGATCTTTTCCACAAGATCCGAAAAAACTCAAATTATTTGTGAGTGAGACTTCCGTGCACCCATAAGAGCCTTAATAATGACAAGACTTCGATCACCAGATAATGATTGTCTTGTGGGTGCTTCACATGATGCTTGAGTATACGCTGATACTAATGACGAATCACGATACCTCGCAGTTGTCTGGGAACAATACACCAATACACCTTGACAGCGGTGTACTGGTCTATCCTTATTTCGTGCCGCCGTAGCACGTCCATTGTGTGCACGACTGAACTTCCCTGGTAAGTTCATTGACTTGTTCATGGATCCCAAATTTGCTCATTGAGGACAGGCAGTTGCTGGCAAGTACATTTGCATTGATTTAGTGTTGTATATTGAACATTGCCACAGCTAGGGATACATGCGACGGTAAGAAAGTCTCCCCATATATTATCGTTATCAATGTCTAATAATAGTCAATAAGGCTTGGATTGTACTCGTAGTTCAGTGGTATGTGTTTCACATGGCTGGTTTCCTGCAGCATGATGACAAACTTGCTTCAACTGTAGCTTTTATGCACACAGAGTGTGGATAAGTGAGTCTTTCAGGATCCGCGAGGCTATGCATCTCAATGGATTTTTGCTTCAGTCACCGAACACAATCGCTTCCTCACAGGCATAATTGTGAGGTTACATCTTCATCATTTCTTCCTCGGAGCCATAACACCTATTTCCAGTGCATACTCGCTACTATATCATTCAGTCAGTTCTTTCGATCCAAGAGATACGTAACCTCTGACTCTTGAGCACCGTAGGTTTCGGCATGAGTTCCGTTCGTCTTTCATCCCTGATGTCCGTGTGCTGATATGCTGCTGTCTTCTTCTCTAGTCACAAGTGGTTTAATGTGAGTTCGTGGACGCTGAGTTCGCATGATTTCTCATATAGTTTCCAAAGGTTCCACACGAGAAGCCCTGAAGTTTTATTTAGGATAAAGGTTTGTCAACCATGAAATGGTTTTGAATAACCCTAAGGAATTCACGCTTCGACTCAGTGGTCGCAATTCGCCGCTTTCGCTGACGCATTGTGTGATATTGTCATTACAGGGACTGTCTGGTGGTTTCTACGTCCTGCACGCACAGGCAATGTTCGGTACGAGTCTCTCTGCCTTACTTGTGGTCTAACTCATGCATGATTATGTGGTTGAAGGTCGAAGTCAAGGAACTATCTCAAACCACTGACACAAATTTTTGTTAACATGGGTTTACTTTCTTGGTATGTGTCATGTTACATACCTGTTGAACATCCCCGTCATACGATTTTCCCCAGTTTTGTGGCGGTCACGATGGCTGTGCTCGTAAGTCCTGTCGTCCATGCGACATGCGGAAAATAACGATCGGGATTGTTTCAGTATCAGGTTCATAATGGCCCGTTTTATTCCGCTGCGCCCGGAGCACTGTTAGCACAAAGTGAGTATGTTACATACGGGTTGCACACACACTAAAACCTTCGCCTTAGCCTATTTGAACTCGATGATGGCAGTGTAAGTGGATAAACTCCTTTACACGAAACACGCTCAACTACTGGATTGGTGATCAGGCTCAATGCTAGGAAGTCAATTCGTGAACGGCAACGAGATTCCCGCAGTGTGGCGGAGCTTCCTACCATTCCTACCATACGTTCATAGTTCGCTTATGCGGCCAGAGACACGACCCTTGTTACACAAGTATACAACTTTTCGCTTGCGGCGGTATTGAGTTCTCAGTTGGCCATGGAGTCATTGAAGCTGCCGAATCCCTCACATGGGGGAGTATTAACGATGTGTCTGCGCACTCATCGTTCCTTCATCAACCTCATGGGTTACTGCAGTCCTCTTTTTCTTTTCTATCTCGTTGCCTTTCCTTTGCATGGACCGAGATGAGACGAGCACTATCAGGGTACTTAGAGCATAGCCCACGTTCGATATTTCATGTTTCTGCTAACACCATTCCCGTTTTCATTGAAAATATTTTGCCTCATCGTGCTGCTCCTCTCCTTTATTCCGTGGAGGCCTCTAGGCAGAGAGATCCTCGGAGTAGAACTCTCATGCAGCGAGCCAGGCAAACCCGGAGGTTGAGTCGTGTTTGAAGTGGTTGGGCTTTCAGATTACTTAAAGGTGAGTATCTGGAAACTGTCAGCTTGGTGTCTCATCCATCCCATTCTCTCCTCATGCCTGGTAGCTCTAGTAAGGCAAAGAGAACGAAGCGCAAAGCTTCGGACTCCAATCCCAAGATGCTCGAAGGGCGGGCAGGCTCGGGAAAGCGATAACGAGCTCAGGCATCGTTGCAGCTGCCTACCCAGCCTCGACATTCAGGTCATTCTGGTGCAGGGAAAGGAGGCAGGGGCACTCAACTAGAAAAAATAGGTGCTATCTTGAATGCTCCAGCTCGGACGAGCCAACCAAAGGGCACCACATCCCTTACTTCAAATTTTCCTGTGAACCCTCTTGCTCCAGAGCCATCTCGCAAGGGCCGTGGGAGTTGCTCCAAAGTACATTCCCTCCCAACGATTCAAGACACTTATTTACTAATCAGACGCCAAGATTAAGCAGCCCCCTCCTCCCTATACCATCTCGGAGACATTGGATTCAAGCACCACGACTTCCGGACCACGTCCAAAGAAGATTAAGGTAAGTTTTTAATTCGCAAGTGCTCATGCATTAATTCTTATTAAGAAAACTGTCGCTCCTTCCCTGAGCCTTGAGGCCTCGAACTACCAACCTGCTTTTGTCCAATGAGATGTTGGTGGATGGTAGGATGGTATGGATTTGCTCCACCTATCATTCCTCCTGGCACAGAGTCAGACCTCCAAGCACTCAACAACTCATTTGTGGCTGCAGCCAAGGGTGTCAGTGAGCAACGTGCTCTGTCTGCATCTCATGACTCCTGTCTTGTTGCTGCTAATGCCCCTGAACACCATCTTCCTGCCACTGCTTCTAGTGATTTGTCCCAGCGGGTACTTTTGGAGCCAAGTATTGTGAACCTGTCAGACGCTCACTTTCACAAGAATCTGGATCCTGCCCTCCAGCCAATCAATCATGGGGATCAGAGAAACCTTGGGATGCAAGGCACAGACTCTGAAGGTTCAGATGCTTCCATGGAGAGTAGTGATGGTGAGGATACATCTGATGGAGACAAAGATAGTGCAGACCAACAAATTGGTTGGGGAGAAGCTGGAGGGCGCTGTAATGCACATCCTGGTACATAATTAACTATTGCCATCTGTGATTGCATTGACCAGTGACAGGTTTTTCGGAGGAAGTCCAACCGTCCCAACCTCGAGTTGCCATTGCTCTTCTGTCCAACTTCAAATTCCAGCACTCGCGGGATAAAGATGATCAAGCAGCTGGGAGATCTTTGGCATTCAGTGATGTTTTGAGCAGTAACGATTTGGGAACGGATGCCCCCCAGGTATAATTTATTGGTTTGTTTGAAGTGCACTCACATTCTTATAACTTCTAGCCAGCAGATGTCCTGCAACTTCACCATAAGAAAAATGAGCATCCCCGCCTTCCCGATCCTGCCCTTCTGGACCTCCTCAATGGTGCCGAGACAGTCAATAAGTCAGGCTTGATGAAGGCAACAAAAGCATCTAAGGACCTGGGCGATGGGCCCAAGTCCACACAATTAGCCTGGTATGGTCCCCACTGGAAGCACTTTCTCGAGAAAGCGAAGGAAGAGTGTTCCACCCTGCACGCTCCAGAGAATGCATTCCCGAAACTTGTCCCTGATTTATCAACCACTGTCATAGAATCTCTCTCAGCTTCTCTTGTTGAATGGCTCAAAGATGTTATGACCAACGTCCCTTTAACCTAACTAGTAGAGTTTGGAGATCAGTTCACACCACAGGACTCGTCTGAAGAGGATAAAAACAATGGGGATTGATTGAGAGGGAACATCTAGGTCTACTATCAAGTAAGAATAAAGAGGTTAAGTCTAAGGAGTACTACTGACTACTACCTAGACTTTATACTGTATTTGGGTCGGAGATATCTGAGTATGAAAGGTGGTGATATATCTATATACGGTCATAACATTGCACCTAGGGTATAGGGCTTCTTACCAACCAATCAACTACAAGAAAGGGTTCATAGGGGTATCGGAGATTAAGCAGGGTTTCAGGGTACTGCTTCTATTCAGGGTGAACGGATATGAAGATGTGAGAGAATTCTGTGACAAGAAGTCTCGAGCGGTGATTAAAGAAGTTCAGGGATAGTGGAGATTAAGATCTTGGATCTGATCTATAGATGAGGATCTGGAGAGGTATTGGGTTTGATCGTATCTAGGGTTCTCCAGGGTCTTCGGTAATGAGCATGCTTCTCTTTGAGTGGCGCTTCTGTGATAAGGGTTCAGCTGTGACTGTGCAACAGGTTCCGATGTAAGGAGTTCGGTGAATGACAGAGTTAACTCTTAACGTGTCATGTGTGGGAGGTGAAGGTGTGCAATGTCAAGGATGGTTCATAAGAGACTCTTGATTGTGGTTCGATCATAGAGGCGTATAGATGCGTATGATGTAGCCGGTTGCCTAGTTGTAGGACTTTCTATGGATGTGATGAATTCATGTGTCTAGGGTTATGGATATAGATGGATGACGTCAATTAGTGTAGATGTGAATTGAAGATGGTGATCGTTAATCGGTTATCCATCTTATCTTATCAGGGATCTTATCTAATCTAATCTTATCGGATAGGTGACTTAGGGTTTCAAGATCGAATTTTAGATGCAGTAGGGAGCATTCATGACAAAAGATGGTAATCAAGTTGAAGCTAGTACGTCAATGCAGACCATGAATGAAGTTGTTTTGCGAGCTTCGGTCCGTGATAAGGGTGCCCCTTGATATCATTGAGTAGCTTGACCATCTTGGTATAGATAGCTTTATACTCCTTGGCAGAAAAATTCGGGTATGACTTTCCATTACCGTTCTTGACTAAACCATCAAGGACACAATTAAACTAGAAAAAAAATGGTGTCAGCATGTTGTTGAGTGAGTACGAGCACCAAAAAATACCGCTGTGCAAACCAAAGCTAAGCATTCCAGTGGTAGCTGCTCACGGAAAATATTGGGTCTCCTGCGGGCGACACGATAAGATCCAGTGTAAAAGAATGAAATGGTAGCTTCGCGGAGCGCAGGGTAAGCAACATTTCGAGTTTTCCCAAGACTATCTACACCGTTGCGCAAAAACAGAGATTCTTCCAGTAAGGTTGCAGCGTGTTCTTGGACCCATGTAGCATGTTCTTGGGGGGGAATATAAGATGGTGGGATAAGGTCATACATAGAGGGCATGATACTTATAGTGGTTTTCTTGAGGTCTGAGTGCCATGTGGATAGATCTTCAAACAGCTGAAATAAAAATAGCATGTCAGGTGCCAGGCATGCAACCAAAAATACAGACGTACAAGCTTGGCCATGTCGGGCTTGTGATTGGGCCAAATATCTGATAGACATGTGAGTAAGCTGTCTCGAAGGGGGGGGGGAAATACTTACTGCCTTCGACTTGTTGGCCGCATTCAAGCCATTGTACAAGTGAAGCTGTAAGGACCTCATGGACACTTCCTGATAAGCCATCAACGAAGGTTGGGAACGGATTCTCTATTGCATGCTCGACACGGCACTCTCCCTTCATGTCCTCTGAGGAACTTCTTCCAACAAGGACCATACCAACTCAGCTGCGTAGCCTTGGGCCTTTCACCTGCTATCTTGGCTGATATCTTACGAGCTTTGATATTTGTATCACTCAACTTTGAATTGAGAGGTTTGGTCTCAGGCCTGATGCAAAAGATTGAGGATGGCAGGATCAGGCAGGCGGGGCTGTCCGTTTTGCTTGTGGTGAAGCTGTAGAACATCATCAGTATGCTCTGCGGGCTTCTCATCATCACTGGACGCATCAGTTGTCAAATTCTTCTCAGCCTGTGTTTTCATCCTCATTGCGTGAGTGTTAAAACTCGAAATCAGTTGGAAGAGCAGTGGTGATGCAAGGTTGTAATGGTTCGACTTACTTTGAAAAACCTGTCTTGTGCTCAGTGTGATCAAAATTGCGAGAGTAAGTTACTTACCAGGATGCGCAGTAAGGCGCCCATGCGCTGCTCCCCATCTAACTTCCTGATCTTCGACATCATCTTCCTCCCCCTCTTCATCATCGTCGGTATGGCCTCCATCATCATCACTGCCTCTGTACTCCGGATTACTGATCAGTTAAGTATACCTACAGTATATAACTCCTGTACTTTGTGGTAACACCTCAGTTCGAATATTATACATAGTCCTGCTCATTCCTGTCTACATCAAGGACTTGAGTTCTATGACTTCTCGTCAACATCCGACACTAGACTAGGGTAGACCCCTAGTCTACTTCTATTACCAGCTCTACCTTCGGGTAGTCTACTCCTGGTCCCTTCTGCTACCAGCTCCGGCCTTAAGCAGTCCTAACCCGTGATTTAACATCTACTGTACTACCGGTTACATACACTGGACTTTAAGTACTACCGGACCCCCGGAAATTAGGGGTCACATACTCAGGTAAGGGGTGCAGCACCTTGAGCTGAAGCCAAGCCTCATGGATTATTGAGTACTTGTAAGTCAGGTTCCGTGCCAGGAGGGACAATGGACTGTGCAAAGCCAAACCGGCTACCAGATTGGTGGTGAGAAAAAGCGGGATGCATATTCAATACATCCAAGTCGGTGGTAGGAGTGAGAGCATTCTTCGTTGCCTTACTAGTACCTTTCTTTCCCCCTGTTTTAGAAGTGGGAGGATCCTCCGCTGTTTCCGAGATGGTATATGGCGAAGGGGGTTTCTGTCAATGTTCAATATTACTATCTAACACCAACATAAACAGACCTGCCTTTGGGTGACTCCCACAACCCTTACAAGGCGGTTCGGGTGCCAGAGGATTGGTTGGTACATCGATATCAAGGGAGGTGGAGCCCTTGGGCTGAGTAGTCCGCACCGGGGCATCCAAGAGAGCACCGATTTTTTCGAGTTGCTCTGCCCTACCTCCTTTTCCTGCGCCAGAACGTCCAGAACGTCGAACTGACGGTTTGTCTGCAGAAATTGGCTGTTGCAATACCACGGACTCGGATGCCTTGGCCCCAGCACGCGACTTCTTTGCAGAATTTGCTTGACCATCAGAATCTACAGCTTTACACTTTGATTTCTTCTGGCTAGCACGAGGAGACATGACTGGACCATGCTAAGAGTAGACCTAGTGGTATGATCAGCACGAGAAAATCACTGGTAAATACACACCGTCTTTTAAGGCTCATAGTTTGACTCGTAATTGGATCATCGCAAACGTCTCCAGTGCCTGCATGCAGGTAATGTGGGAGAATCTTGTGAAACTGAATATAGCGTCTTTCAGGAATATGAGTCGAGCGCTGCATGCAGGTAGAGATGGTGAGCTTGAACATGTCGAGCCAAGGTAATGATGCATGCTTTATTTTACACTAAGTACAAAATGGGGATATCATGTGACTCATATACTTGCAGCCCGGTATCGGATATCAAAGTGTACATACTGGTAAACTTGAACTCTACCCAGTTTTGCTCCTCTTCGGCTTGGGTACAACTTCCATCGTCCACCGATGATCGACCACTTGCTTCCATCATGTGTCATCTACAGATGACTCACTGTCCTCATCACTGCCAGAGGCAGCACTAAATGAACCTGCTGCTGAGAGAATCACCCATTTGGAGACTAGGAGCTCAGGGGAGTCCTCCAAGGGCAGTGTAGCAATGTGTGTATCCAGCAGATTGATTACATCGTCAAAGACCAACTGCTTAGGGTCTTTAACGAGTTCATACCACGCTAATGCGAGTGGAAGGAGAGATTTGAAGTAGGGGTTGAACTGTTTGGTGAGTTCCTGTAGTGTAGTGGTCAGATTGATGAAAAAATTGAGTCTTGCTGTCCCCCCACTTTTGGTATGTCGACACAGACCATTCTCGCATTATCCATTTTACATTTTGTTGTGAATGTGGGAGAGTCATAGGGAGAACACGCTTCATGCCGAGAGGGCCCCTGAATTCGATGCAGACCCAGATGAAAACATAAAACATCGACTCCAGATCATTGTTGTAGACATGCGTGATCATGGGGGCTGGGTATGCTTTCGATCCCGAGGCTTGTGTACCCATGCACTCATCTGACAGATCTGGTGTATTGAGGTAAAGCTGGAAGAGAAGGGATCGTGACATGAACAATATTGTGCCCTGAGGTTGTAAGATGCGGTATTAATTAATATGTAGATCCAGGAAAGAAATCAAAACACTAATGGTGCCCCTGACACTGTATTGATTGCCTCATACAATATCTACAGCAAACTCCCAATCTATCAACATCCCTTGGGGGCCATCATCATCCCCAATCATCGCATTGTTCAAACTACAATCACGATGAAGGATATGCTTCTGCTCTACTGCAAACTTCTGGACTGAAAATATTGTGAATGGAACGGTTAGGTACATACAATCAAAATCACTTACTCTTCAAGATGTCCCATATTGCAGTTAAGAACTCCGAACGTGAACGGAATTGATACAAGGGTCGCATGTGGGGCTTCAAAACCAGGCGAACATGCATACGGGAGGTGCCCTGTATGCTGTGCGGGATCTTTTGACAATACTTCACTGTTTCGTCAACCTCGCCAGGCTCCATCTCCACAAGCCAATATTCAACAAGGCGAGGAACACCACGGATCCCATACATCTTCTCCATCATACAAATTTCATTGAGGACCTCCAATTTACTCCCGAGAACCCAGTGATCTTTAATTATGTACTCTTCCTCGTCCTTCCTGGCCAGATAGCACGTCGTGCCACGACCAACGAAGCCTTGGGCGGAGAATATTAGATCCAGTATATCGTACGTATTCTGATTTACTCGTATTTTTCCGATTGGCTCTGGGAGGGGTTCACGGAGAGGATCAACAGGGACTTCGTTTACGGGGGGGACCACACTTGGAGGGATGTTGGCTGCAGGTTTGTGCTCCATGTCCTCTGTGGTGTATGGGGGTTCACTCACAATCTCTTCAATTGTGGTGGTCTCGCTTTCCACGATCAGTGCATCTGGGATTGCTAAGGTAGCAGTCTGGTGCGGAGCAGGTGAGTGTGAGTGTTTGGCGGGGCGGAAATCAGGGGGTCGATGCGTGCGGTGAAGCATGTGTTTCAAGATACTGATCGTGGGGTCGAACCCGATACACTCGAGATTGCCGAAGACAATGGACGAATATATTTGTAAGAATTTGTCCGGCTCTCAATCGATATTTACGCAAGGGCTGACAACACCGCCAGAGTGGTCATATAGGTGGACGCAAAGATCGCGATACCCATTGCAGATGGAGACCAACAGTGTGAAGCGTCTCCATGGTTGGTGTTTGAGAAGCAGGTAAGCCTTGCTGTCGAGAGTTTTGGCAAGGGGATACGAAGGTAAGTAGGGACTTGAAGTCAGCTCACATACGGCTCCCATCTAGCCTCGATATCATTGAGTAAGGTGAGGTCTGGTTTGTGCGCTATTGCATCGCCGGGTACTGGGCGTGAGGAGTTTGATGCGCTCCAGACACAAGATAAGTTGCGCTTCTGAGCAAGTTCAGGACGTCGCAGGAGGAGGGCGATGGCAAGGACGTTATAGAAGGATGCGAAAATCTGTTCAGTCGTCCATGGTTTTGTGTTATCGTGGATGGTTTCATGGGGTACTGGGGTTCTGTCACCACTGTCGCTTTCGTGTTGGACACTGGCAGAGCTGGCATTCATAGACCCGAACATTTCGTCATCCTCAGGCTGGCTAAGACTCTCAGCCTGAGACTCGGAGACCACAGGTGCGCCAGTATCATCGACGAAAATCCAATCTCCTGACTTCTCATTCATAGTTCCACTACTTTCTCCTTCCCTCTCTTCCTGGTCCGTTCTACTCTTCTCTCCTGCCCGCTTACTTTTTGATCCAGGAAGTTTGTCTAAATGTGACTCTGGGAGTGGCCAGTTCCAACAGCGTGCGTGCGTGTCATAGAGCGGTACGAGGATTGCTTCGTTTTGAATTTGCTGAAATGCTTCGACCCTGATATCGGGGTGGATTTTCTTCAACGAAACTTCAAGATCCTTTGCTTTTGGGACATTGCTGGTATAGGACTTGAAGATCAATGATAATACATGGCCGAGCTTGTCACTGTTGGCAGGTGGAGATTCCTGCAAGATCAAGCGAATAAGTTCTGAGCTGGTAAGTTTACTCATCATTAGTACATCGTGAACCTCTGGAGCTGACATCAAGGATGCCAGCTTTATCCTGAGGCCCCCTGAACAAAAATGTCTGCCAAGTGGCATGAGGGAGTGCTAGTACTGTGAGTACAGGTACGAAAATATTGTATTTGACACTTTCTTTAGTCTACAAAAATGGCCTTATATTGCATCAAATGATAGTGCAAAGAAGGTGCTTTTATCCAGAAACTCGTTGAGCCAAAACTCCATGGCATGCTCCAAACTGTTGTACACTGTGAGACACTTGTCAGCAGTAGCGCCAAAATGAGGTATGAGTTGAACAGGAGCCCTCAATTGAGATACCGGAATAATGTTGCCCATCCGGTTTCCATTTGAGCGTTTCGCTTGCTTGAGTATGTGAAGGTGTGTCATTGGATCACGATCATTTGAGAGATCAAAATGTTGAACATATGTGAGGAACCAATCCTTCCAAGACCATAGTGAACCACTCTTGCCAATGGGTCGCATAATGAGTCCAATCTGCACGATTGTGTGACCTATAACAGTTGAGCTTTAGATGATTTATTGTAATGAAAAACAGAAAGCGCACCTGAAAGACGACTACTGGGCCACGAGAAGCCCGCACTGGTCTTGGCAATGACTGTATCATAATGACCCAAGATCCACAGGTCATTTGGTGGTGCACAGTTTAGTGTCTGAGCTGGTTTGATGGCGTGAGCATTGTGTAAGTCCATCTCTTGCAAGCGAATTTTGAACCAGACTTGGACTTTGTTGAATGGGAGGACAGCAGCAGGTCCAGCCCTTCTAGGGCCACCTATTGCATGAACATGCCACTGTCCATAAGTTGCCTCACATTGAAGGAAATCAGCTATGGCTTGTCGTAGATCTGGTAAGCCGAATTTGATAGCGACTTCATCAACAGTGATGCTCCGAATGGAGGGGTCATATGAAAGATGAAAGGCAGTGGATTTGTTGACAAAGGAGCGAAGTGGTACAGGAACGCAACCCACTTCTCTGTGCTGGAGTGCCTTAGCAATTGCAAAATAACTCGTAATTTGGCGTGGGTGTCGGGTTGGGTCAATGGGAATATCTTGTGTGTTGACATCAACGTCAGTCTCTTCAGCATCCAAGTCCAACCCCTCTTCCTCAACCCTCTGCTCGTGATCCATAAGGCCGGTAGCGAGCTCAAAACGATGACACTTTTCGGCACGATCGAGGTGTCGACAAATTTGTGTGTCGTAATTGTTGTTATTGCTCGATCTGGCCAGGGTCTTTGATCTCTGTAATGTGGGCGTGTTCAGTGATGTCGGCAGACCACTGTCCTATGATGCCAGAGTTACGAATGCTGGGAACGATACTCTGCATTAGCTCCAGCTTGGGGATATAAAAGTTGTCAATGACTCTATTACCCTTCCCCCGATGAACCCCGGCAGCAAGGATTCAGCGATGACACCAGCAGGTGCTGCATCCGCACTGACAGCAATGATATAATGTTGAATGTCTCGCTGACAGCAACTGGTGACTTGTTTCAGTTTGGAGATGCCACCATGAAAGTGCCAATGACCAGTGATGGGCTGCAACACTGAAAATTGGAAATCAATTTTGGAATCTCCAACAGTGTTAATGAGCCATTGGGTGTTGTGGTCAAAGAACACTTTATGAAGATGGTGGAGTGATTCCGGTGTCAAAAAACGGGAGGGGTCTGCTAGTATGTAGTCCCACCAGAATGGCTTGTTGACACCATTCAGTCAGAACTTCTGTGCCTCATGGAAAAACACCTCAATATCATTTGGATCAGTGCGCAAGCGCACAACAGCAAGCTGTGCAAGAGTCATTGATTTCATCCAGGGTTCATGATGGAATGCATCCCTGAACTGCTTATACATCGCCATCGTCACTGGCGATGTTTTTCTGCCAACCATTGCCAGCATCATGGCCTCGGGGGTATCAGTGATATAGCTCGCAAGAGCGGTGAAGCAATACCAACTGTGTCCGATAGGATCAGACAGCATGACGCCACATTGAGCAGGCCTGCTTGAGTGGTTTGAGAATGATATTGAGGCATTCATGTATCAGGCAATCCTCCAATACGCCCTTCATTCGCTTCTTCTTGTGAATGAACTTGGGGACTGGTAACAGAGCAGTGAGAACAAAAGAGTTGGTCGATGATTTTAGGCATATGTTCATATGTATATTGGTGAGGCTAATTAGAAGCGGATGAGCCACACGATCCCCTGTTAATGCAGTGATATTCATCTTGTCGGAGGAGAGAATGGTGCCGAGGAGGGTTGCACCCTTTGGTATCGCCGACTTCAAGAATGTTTGAGTGCTGGATGTTAAGGCCGTGCTCAAGGGAGGACTAGATCCAAGGGGCTTGGCTTCAGCTCATGTGCTGTGCCCCTTACCCAAGTATGTGCCCCTAATTTCTGGGGGTCCAGTAGTACTATAAGTCCGGTCATATGTAACCCGGTAGTACAGTAGATATCAATCGAGGGTTAGGCTGCTTAAGGCCAGAGCCAGTAGCAGAAAGAAACAGGAATAGATTACCCAAAGGTAGAGCCAGTAACAGAAGTAGACTTAGGGGTCTACCCTAGTCTAGTATTGGAGATTGACGAGAGTCGGAGAACTCAAGTCCAGAGAGACAGGAATTATCGACCTCACGCCTCACAAGGTTTACTCTACTGCAGAGAGGTTGTAGAGGTTGTGTCGCATATATGCTTGATGGATGTCAGGAAACAATGCATGGGACATGCAGGTGAGTAGATAGTCAATTATTGAGGTCCGGTGTCATATCCCAGATCTCCGACACTGTTAAGGCCGTGCTCAAGGGAGGACTAGATCTGAGGGGCTTGGCTTCAGCTCGTGCACTGCGCCCCTTACCCAAGTACGTGCCCCTAATTTCAGGGGGTCCGGTAGTACTAAGTCCGGTTGTATGTAACCCAGTAGTACCGTAGATATCAATCAAAGGGTTAGACTGCTTAAGGCCAGAGCCGGTAGCAGAAAGGAACAGAAATAGACTACCCGAAGGTAGAGCCGGTAACAGAAGTAGACTTAGGGGTCTACCCTAGTCTAGTGTCGGAGATTGACGAGAGTCAGAGAACTCAAGTCCAGAGAGACAGGAATGAGCAGGACTATGTATAATATTTGAACTGAGGTATTACAACAAAGTACAGGAGTTTATATACTGTAGGTAAACTAACTGATCAGTGATCCAGAGTACAGAGGCAGTGAGGAAAGCATATGGCGAGTCTATTAGTAAGTCCGAGCGGATCAAGTAAAGTAAGACAGATCATAAGGAAATGAATTTGAAAATGAAACAGGTACCAGATATCAAGAAGCAGTCGGATATCTACAGAAGCTGGAGGGCCAGAAGTAAGGGGGATTCTCAATTGAGGTTAGGTCCGGTGAAGCGGACCTGTCCGGAGATCAGGTCCGGCGGTCCAGAAGAAGCACACTAATGGAAAGAGTTTGTGGATGTTGGAGATAGAAATAGCAGGTGATTAAAGATGCTGGTGATACATTTGATAGTGTCGCACCAGTACAGAATTACAGGCGACTTTGTAGGATGCGATGTGCGAATTACTTGAGACTTCCAGTGCAGACCGCTGGGGAGCATCTCAGCTCTACCGCGTAATTCTTTGGCAGAGTGAAACGACAAGGTGTCACGAATGCCTCCTACAAAGGGCGCAATGGCTGACTTGCCATCCCTTGCGATCCGACACGCAATTGTCGACACCCTACCCGGATCCCCCTCGTACTCAACATCATCGTCGCCCACCTCATCTTCCTCATCATCGCCGTTACTGCCATCGAGAGAAATGGTTACCCAGTGGCCCAAGGTTGCCAACGTACAAAACCCCAAGTCCGCGGTTACTTCAAAACCAGCAGCAGCGCAGTCCGTAGTACATTAAGACGCACGTAGAGCCGAAAGGCAAAGGGAAAGAAACCCTTACAGAAAATATCAGGATGTCATCGGGTTCCTCTAAACCTAAGGAGTCGACTGGGACTCAGAAGCCAGAATATCATATGACACCTAAAGAGGAAGACGCGTTTGCCCTGTTGAAGGCACGTATCGAAGCTCAGAAGGTAGAACGAGACAGGTTCAAGTTAGAAGCCTGTGAGATGGCAAAGGCCTATGCGGACGCAAAGAAAGCATTGGCAGCTAGCCGGATTCCTCCGACCAAGAGAGACAAACTGGTAAACGAAACGCCTCAGATCGAGACCAAGAAAGAAACCTTCGCGGAAGAAATCTTGAGATTGAAAAGAGCATACGGATTCAAAGACGAGGTAACGGAAGCGACAAACGAAAAGGTCGTGAAAGTAGAAGTCGAAGACGTAGAAGCAGTAGTCCCTGCCAAACCAAAAGACGAGAAGCCGAAGCAAATGGCTAGACGATCGGAGACAACCGATGAAACAAACGAAGGACCAGTCGATGCTGGTTTAACAAAATCACAGATCAAGAAACGGAAGCAACGAGAAGCTAGAGCATATAGAGCTTCTAAGGTTGAGGTCGAGACCAAAGAACCGGTCGTCGTACCAAGATACTAAAGAGAACCGTTGAGATCGGAGAGCAGAAACCTACTGCCAGAACAAATGAGGTAGAAGAGCAGATCCTCCCTGCTATACCAATGGAGAAGACGACGCATGAAATCGTAGAGAAGGTTGAAACACCTATCGAAAGTCTAGACGACTTGGATCGAGAAATAGCAGAAAACATGCAAGAGCAAGCTAGGGAATTAGCTGCTAACGAAGCGCAAGACGCGCTAGAGATTGCTGAAGGCATGAAGGCCGAGGAAGCATTAGAGATAGTCCGTAGGACAGAAGAGATCTCAGAGGTTGTTATGCCACCAACGATTGAAAAGGCAGTAAAGGTTGCAATTCCTATTGAAACAGAAGGTGCAGTCCGTAGGACAGAAGACACACCAGAGATGCCGGTTGAAAGCCCGAGGACCCCAAACACCCTATACCGTTCCCCACGACGAAGATCCGAGCCATACCCAGAAGGCGAAGATGAAGAGCCAGAAGGCTACGAAAGAACCGAAACTAGAGATCGTCTAGAAGACAGAGAATGGAATCACCTAGCAGTAATAATCCATCCCACAATGAGCAAGGACGCTCGTGGTGATATCGAGGAAGATTGCCGAGAATTCCTGGTCAACGATGTAGACCATTACATTCTGTACGACGACAAAGATGAATCATACCGACTCAAACAAAAGAGGAAGTTCGAAGTAGATTCATGGTTCATAATGGCTTACGGCCGCCTGACCGCTCAAATGGACGAGTGGAACGATGCCCCATGTACTTGGGATGAAATAGAGGTAGAGATGCCTGTCCAAAGAACCATCTACGAGAAGAAAGAGGAATTGGCCGAAGTAAAGGCTGGTAAATCAAAGGAAGAACCAATAGAAGAGATAACGACCGCTGGTGTAGAGGAGTACGTGATCAAAGTCACTCCCTCATCATGTCCGATTCCAAGAGTGTTCCTACCGAGACATAAACCCTCCGAGAAAACTCAGAAGTCGCCAAGCAATGACGCAAAGGCGCAAGAACCAGTTAAGCCATCTGTAGAGAAAAAGGCAATCCCCACCAGAACCCCTAGGGCTTTTAAGCCGAGAACCAAGAAGAAGAAGACCCCAGGCACAGTCTTCGGATTCAAATCCAGAACCCCATGTAGAAACGGCCCGAAGTGCCGATACGGTTCCCTTTGTGCATTCGCACACCCCGAAAGGAGTAGTCCCTCCTATAGATCAAAGGACAAGACCGGTGTAAGCCCACCGAAACCAAAGGCAGTTCCGATTGTGAAAACAACGACAGTAGAAAAGGACGTAGACCGTAGGTCAGAAGAAACGCCCTCTGTTAAAGTGGAAACGAGACAACGCGAACGCAGAAGGAAAACTGCTCCAGAAACCAAAGTAGACTCAAAGAAAGAAATCGAGGAAATGACGCTAGAAGATCTAGAAGCATTGTTAAAAAAGCTTATCACAGCAAAGACGAAGCAACCCACGAAAGAATCGACGAGCAGGGGTAGTTCTTCCCCTAGAACAAAAAGTGAAATACCGAAACCAACTATCGAGAGAAAGCTATATGCTATAGAATGTAAGACCCAAGTGAAGGGCATTCAAGCTACGCTTATTGAGAGAAAGGAAGACGGAAAAAGGCAATCGATTGCCATGATTACGAAACCAATGACCAACGACGAGGTCGCTTACCCAGCAGAAGATAAAGAATTGCTCTCGATATATAGAGCTCTGCAAGAGTGGAAGCACATAGTTGAAAAGTCACCCCTACCCGTGGAAGTCATTCTAGACTCACGAAACCTGGAAAAAATAGACGAGTTGCACACATTGACGAGACGTCAAGCTAGATGGTGTTTATTTCTAGCGCAATTCAATATCATATGTCTATCCAGGAGGCTAGACCATGAAGGGGGGGTAAAATCCCATATCGTATCAGAAAACTTCGAACAATTTCCTTATGAACACCGTTTTCTTCAGAAATCACGCAGCAAAACGAGGCCACGCTCTAGTACATAAAATAGAGAAGACGCTCTTGCAGATCATCGCAGAGTGCAACGACAGAGACGCCGAAGTAGCTAAAGCGCTGAAAGAAAAGAAACTCGAGAATGTCCGACTAAGAAAGGGACTCGAAGAATGGAATTCAGAAGAAGGACTCATCCTCCATCGAGGACTGGTATATGTACCGCCGAACACAGAAATACGCCGCAATCTATTGGATTTGTACAAAGGTTTCGCCCTTGGTCCTCTAAAGAACTTGCTGGAAAAAGTATCACAGAACTATTGGTGGCCAGGCATGGCGCATGAAATCAATGCATACGAAAAGAAGGATAAGGTTGACGAACCGCTTAGCGCTGTATTCGCACCTGAACCAAGTCATCAGAAACGGGTTAGATTCCAGAAACCACGAGACGC
>JABCPV010000481.1:0-19046 GCA_016584345.1 Suillus ampliporus | reverse complement strand
AGCAGAAGAAGAAGGAAGAAAATCTTACGTGGTAGACGCGGGACTGTGGCTTTAAAGGTTCGCACTGAGTTCGGTTGCTTGATTTTAAGGACGTTAGCATGACGGCCATTACGGTACCGGCGCCTGAGGTATAATTGTATCCATTAGCTGGTTCGAGATGCGGGGATATCCTATGATATATTCGGTCGAGTTTCAGCTATTACATAAAGCTCGCGATCATAGACTCATCAACTTGTGGAGCTATCCAGTCGGCTCCCCGAGCATCTTTGGAATAGCGGTTTGGACTTTTTGGACCATCGTAGTGTCACCGTATCCATTAAATGCATGACGCAAGAGACCTAAGTTGTGCGAACTTGGAATCGTGCAAATTTGTATACATTTCTGACTGAGCCCACTGCCCAGGCCATCCTCAAGCGCTTAGATAGATCAGATCAGGTTAGTTTGGTCCGAGATTCTATTTCCGAAGGTTCCATCAGGCCGTCAGGCCATCTACGCTATCCACATCCATCGTGTCAACGAATGAATTGAGCGTTGCTATATCGACATACACTTATGCTCGGACCTCACCCATCGATTCGCCCCGCGTCAGATCAGTAGGACCAGTAGCTTCAAAATCATTTCCACAGTTTCTGAGTGGCTTCCTATCAGCCAACAGGAACTGAGGATGATTCTGACAGAAGACATGGAGTCAATTGTGCGGTAATTAAACGTTAAACCTTGACGTCAATGAAAAATCACTCACTACTATCCCTTCCTGGGCAATCGGCACCCAAGGAAGTCGGCAGGTCACACATTTTGGCGGAGAATCGTGATACTTAGTCACCGTTTGTCACACCAAATCTCCTGCGAAAAAGCGTGACTGCCGACTTCCCTGGGGTGCCGATTGCACCAGAAGGGATAGTACTGACCACGCGATGACAGAAAACGTGGGCGGTCGCATACAGGCTGACCTTCGTGATACGCATGAAGAACTCCTTACCACCTCCCTGCTATGATACAGTGGTCAACCCTTGAACAGACACAGTTGTCGCGCGACGGTTCAATGTTCGTCCGCCTTCGAACTGACGTCTGACGAACTTACCCAGGGCCTTGTCCTTTCGACAGAAGGTCACGGAACTTCGATGTTGTCTCACAATCTGCTGGGCCAGTCATATCTGGGCTGCAGCTCAGCTTATTTGATACTGGGGTCGTTGGAGATCGTAGCGGCCCTCAGTCAGCGTCGCGCCAGTCCTCGTAAGAAGGGACGACTGTCTAGAGGAGACTACGCCAGTCCCAACTCAGCAATGTACACATATGCAAATGCCACACGTACGAGAGTAGTGTTATTTCCATAATGCGAAGTGGGGCGATATCGTTTAATTTCGGACGATGCCGAGTCACCACAAGGATGTACTAGAAACTGTCTAGCTTGTATTTCACACAAGAAACGCACAACGCAGATAGGCACCAGGCACCACCTGCTGCTTTCTGCTCTCATTGTGGCAATGCAGGACGGAGTTGTGGGATACGTCGTGAGGCCTTTGGAGGTTGAGAGGGATAAAATGCGGAGGTGGATGGTAGACACGTTGCGGTCTGTGGATACCTCGAGGAGGATGTTCCCGGGTTTCAGCGAGATCGAGTATCAGTCGCTGGGGACGTTCTGGTATTCAGCTTGCTTCACACAATGCAAAGACAGGACACAATAGTATTGATGCACACACCAATCTCGATCACATCCCAGGTTCGTACCGTCGAGTCGAAACCACAGCTGCTTAACACGCTTGCGGTGTGTGATTGGTGCTTTGCGTTGTATGTTCGCGGAGGCGGTCTTATGCCGCTTGTCTGTCATCACTGCGGTCTAGAGGTACTTGCTGGTCATCGGGTGTTGAGGCGTCCCAGACACCGATGAGGCCATCCCACGAAGAGATGAGGAGGTGCGAACAGATGCATCCATAATTATGAGGATGGTTGGCTGGTGTGTAGATGTAGAGAAGCAGCAGTGGATGCCATGGGACCCTTTGAGCTCAGAGATATGCGCCATAAGACGCCGCGGTGAGTTCATGCTACGAGCTAGAATGCGCGACTTGGAGTCCTGAAGACGAGGACGGACACGACACAGACATAAATAGCGGGTATTTGGTGCACGGGAGGAGTCGAGGACGGAATTCTGGGAATAATCGAAGAAGCGTAGGTGGCCGTCATATGATGCAGTTGCAAATTGCCTGTAGTGGTTTAGCAAATGAACTATGGAGTGATGTACATGCCGAAGACACCCAATCTTCATGCGGAAGCTCAGACATGTGCTGAGGAGGCATAAGACCTTCGAAATACTCGATCTCCAACGTATCTTCCTGCTAGTTACTTTCCGATACCCTTCTCTGCGCGTCATTGCCATAGGGACGTTCCAAGGATCTTGCCTTTGACAAAGAAATCGAATGGGATAGGCTTGAGGAGGGTCGAGTGTTTTGTGATGCATTGAGCTGGGAGAATTGGGTAGGTGCGAGGGGGATCATAAATTTTTGGGAGGGGAGTACATAAAGCATTTCAGTTGTGAATACGATGGGGTGCACGTGAGGACGGTGTGAACGAAAACGTCAACACTACATATGCTTGACAGTAGTTGAAAGCTTGATGGACGAAGATACCTGCAGTGCGATTTATCCCTCCAATCAGAAACGTCTAGCTTTGAGTTGCTGAGGGAAACGGACGACAACTACAAGGCGCAACTGGGAAGGCCTCCTCGTAAACTACAAACGGCAATGAGCAAGCACACTAGTACTGCATTAAGTCAACCGTGTGCCTGAACGTTGCTGGGAGGAATCATGCGTGGTTTTCACAGGTCAGGTGAAAATGACGCGCTGCGGCTACCGTGGTTGTGGACGCATGTGACGCGTCACATACCTTTTGTTGTGTTGCTCGCAATACTTTTAATTTTCATTATCGACGAATGTCCATCTGCATACAGACCCTAGAGTGCTGAAATGCACATCTCACCACATTTACAGTGCTCGTCACGCATGAACTCCACCCTCGTGCAGCTTGGGGTTGTAGTACGCCTCTTATACCATCTCTAATGGTACTCTAATATCTTGTGTCAGGAAACCTGTAGTAATATTAAATTTGCCACACACAATCAGTTGTGATCGCGTGCATTCGTTGCCGTGTCAAGACGCATCATGCCATGCCCTGCACTGTCTGGGTGCAAACAAGTATACTTTCTGTCTACTATACTCGTCCGAGTGCTAAAGTACTAACAGAGTTTTCTTACAATCGGCGCACAAGACGAAAGCTAGCAAGAGACGTTAAACTAGAAGTGAGTGTCACTGTATGATGATGTAGCTAGATCTGATAGACATATCCAAGGTGCCTCATAATTTCAAGTTACATGGTGATGGCCATAAGAGCCATGAATTTAGTGGGATTAATGTGAACCAGCTGAGACACTGTAAGCTGTAAGTGCAACGACTAATCTTTGGGAGGGGCAGCTATTTCAGCCCCGTCAAATTAGCCACGCCCTTTCACTACGACGAAAACATCACCGCTAGTCTTGACAATTTGGCATCAACTCCAGCGACCGTCTATCCGCCCACGCTTACCGCGTGAAACGTGCTCTTTCTTGACGAGGTAAGCGCTGAGCAGTACTAGACTCCGATTTTTCTTTCTAGGAAACTCAAAACAGTTTTCAGTGGGTATACGCACTCCTTGCAGGTCGCGGCGATGACAACGACGGAGGGCATCCTGTCAACCCCATCTCACCACTCCGTACACATTTGCACCTCGCAGGGAAACACAAGCTTTGTATGCGAGTTTCAACTCCATCTCACCTCCCCGTCCGTCGAGCCTCAACCCGAACTAACCCTTGATGCACCCGACTCGCCACTTATGCCCATTGCTGGTGAAATCCCAGTATCCACAATGCACATTCAGCACTCTCATGGATTATCGAGCACGTTCCCCGTCCTTTAGCGCTGCAGTTCCAGCAGTGTCAGCGGTACCTTTACATATTCCCACTCGAGATCAAATTAGCACTCGCGGTGGGTTGAGTCGATGACGGGGTTGCGAGAATCAACAGCGCTGGCGCTAAAAAAAACAGCAGGTAGGGATCGCAATATCGTTGGAGCAGGGGCAAGCGGCCTAAGCCTAGAGCAATGGCAAAGCAGGCCAAGTGATGATGTGTCTACAGGAAGAACACGCGGAGATGTAGTCTACATGCTGACTGAGCTGTGGAATGGGCCGAGAGACCTCGAGTGCGGCAGTCCCTGCCCTTGGAACCCCCAGTCCATCATTATGCCTAATAGTTGAGTGCAGATGGGCTCCTCGGGGTCTCGCAAGGCTTGAAGGAGGAATCTGCTTGGATCCGAAAGTTTCCCAACTTGTGGTACGCACAAAGTTCGGATAACAGGATGAATTGGATTTTTTTTTTGATACAAAAAAGGTGGCGCCTCGGAGATGGGACAAATCCCATGTTCGGCGGTCGCGCGCCGAGAGACCGTGTTGTCTTACGTAGAGTAAAACTTTAAAGACCCTTGTCTCGTGCCTGTTATCTGTCCATTGCTGTGGTGTGACTGCGGACCGGAACAGAAAAATCAAAAAGAAAATCCTGGACGATGCACGAGCCCTCGGCGAGGATTGTGTGAGACTTTACAGAGTTCTACAGAAAAAGTGTACAGCTGTGGACCTTGTAGGCTGTCCAGCACTGTCCAGTTCTCTACAAGGCCTACTAGTGGTTTACTGATGCAGGTGAATATTCATTGGGTTAAATGGGCCTTCCAGTTTCATGGTGATACCACTTCTGCTTAGAACCACGCGTACGGTACAAGTCACTCAGGGGCAGCAAAATAACGGCGCTCCCACGTTGAGCGCTGAGGTTTATGCTGACGCAGTCGGCGCTTCCGGAGTATGGTAAACGAAGAACAGCACTGTGTAGAGAAGATGCAGTCGCGTATCAGAGCATAGCCTTGACTCTTGTGACCGAGTGGGTTGAGAGTTTCTTTTGATATACATAACCGCAACTGATGAGGCCTTTCAAAGGCCTCAGGCCTAGTAGGCCCAGAAAGATGGCAGCCGATTCGGAGGCAATGATATGTAAGCACATTTTGAAACACCTGTGATCGTATCCGCGGCGTTCAGCCCTGAGCATCGCCAACCCAATTGAAAGATTGTGTAGCGCGCGTCGACCCTAGACTTGTGACCAGCCCGAGATCTATGAGGCAAGCCATCGAACAGGCGGGCTGGTCACGAGTCCATGTCGACCCAGACCACACAGCAAGGCAAGGTTTGAAATTGTACCGAGTCAAAACGTCTAGTAACCTACTACAAGGAAGTCATTCCAACAAGTTGCTAAATTTAAAGGATCATCAACTCATATCTGTCTCGAAGTACTTGTTTTCGAGGCAGTGTCTCGAGGTGTGTTAAATCGTACTTAATCCACCGCAGTGTGGCCCTCCTCTACACCTCTCTTACTATGGAAGCTTCTTCCAACACGATAGAACTTCAAGATTGGCAGAGTACACTCACTTTTCTTCCACATGATGCCCTCCCTGACTCTCACTCGATCACATCTTATGCAAAGTCCACTGCTGAGACTGGGACCGATTTCTATGACCGTAGTGTGACGAGTAGCAGATATGCCATTGCTGGAGTGGCATGCTCGAGTATCGTTAGCTGCTGTTGCATTGTTACAGGCACTGTCATTATTTCCACCCGCGGGATCGCGGGTAAGATTCAACTGATCAGACCAAGCAGCAGCAATCCCAATCTGCAGGCAGAGATGTTGACCTTGATACTAACATTAATTGTCACATTATGCACGGAGTCCATAGGCTTAATGCATGGCATCTCGTTACGCTCTGCTCTAGCCTCAGAGGCCCGGCTCATTTTCAGCACTAATCTCCGCCTTTTTACTGCAGCTCATGGGTGGCGCAACCCTAACGGCACACTGCTCAATGGTCTCATGGCTATCCTCCTCATCCTATCCTACAGCTCAGTCTCAATCGCTTTATTTCCTCCTGACATCATGGGAGTCCCTCTCCTCATTCTTGGCATCGCACTTTTACTGCAAGTGGCGATCGCATCGGTAGGGATGCGAATTGTCAAAATATTGACATGGAGCTCCTCGCCTTTCGACCTCACCGCTGCTCTCATTCACCACAAAAAATTGACTCCAGCTCCTCTCCAGTGCATGCGTAATGTGGTCGACCTGAACATCGCTGAAGGTCCAGCGATGCCATCAGAGACACAGCCCTCGGCGTGGCAGGCTCACCCTCACATCCGGACAGTTGTCATTTTTCTTTGGGGGCTCGTTGTAGCATGCGCTGGATTGGTCGCGTTCCTCAGGTACAAACAGAACTCGTGGAATGCGTCCACATCGTGGACATTGATCCCTCCTCCCGAGGATGGAATTTATGGCGTCTCTTATTATCTCCCTATGGATATCAGTGTTCAGGCATGGATTCTGGCCATTGGCAACATAACAGTTGCTCAGGGACCATTGACACTTGGGGTGCATTGCTCTGAGCTCATCGTGAACACCATTCAAAACGAAGGACAATGGAGATGTGCCACGGCAAGGAAAGGACTTCACACAATGGTTAACCCGCTGAAGGCATTTCTCATTAATCCACTCGATCTTGTCCTTTTCGTCATGAAGCCTGCACTACGTGAGTCATTCGAGACTATATTTGATCTGTTTTCTTGAATAATGCCATTACCGCTATAGACTGGATGTTTGGGCTTTCGTTCTCGGTCCAGTTTGTGACCGACGACAACCACATAATTGTAGGATTCTTCACAAAAATGCTTGTGATCCAGGTCCGTATTTACTGTCCAAGTACAGCCGGTACAATATTCTCACACACTCGTCCAGACGTTCAACTTATGTATAGCGCAGTTTATTTTTGCCTGTTTCTTCACTCTGATTGCACTGCGCCGACCACGCGGACCTCAGCCGGCTACATACGGGCACCTCCAGACGCTCGCCAACCTTGTCGACGAGTGGTCACCTGTGATGTGGTGGGGTCACAAGAAGGACGAAATCCCATATTGTCATGCTGGTAGTGCATTTAATGGTCACGAGGATGCTGCATTGACGCTCCAAAACAGGGACGAGCGATCATCCGCTGCCGGATGTGAAGATGGACTGTGTTTATTCTGGTTCTGGTGCCACTCGAGTCCATACGCCCATCCCGGGAGAAGCACCCGCTCTTGAAAAGGCATTTCTTGAGTTATGATTTATCTTTTTCAAGTCGGGCTGACGATACATTTAGTGACGGTGCGCACGGCCAGCCACACTATCAATCGAGACATCTTCATCATGCTGTCTGCCGCGTCACAGGGAGCTCGGTATGTCGTCATATCATAGTGTGCACGCAGCATTCTTTCCAACTGTTATGATTTTCGTCTTTCTACTCGGTCAGTAGTCTAGATCTTCAACGTCTCCGGACACCATATATGTACCTTCCTCACATCTCCATCTTTACATGACACTCGCATTCTTACTCGGTCGGTAGTCTAGATCTTCAACGTTTCCGGATACCATATATGTACCTTCCTCACATCTCTATATTTACATGACACTCGCATTTATCATGCTGTACATAGTGGTAGTCACCGTGCACGATAATCCGATTATCTTTGAGTTTGATTCTGAGATGTACTACTATTGACAATACGGTTATTGGTGCTGTCTCGTACCTTCGTTCCATTCCTGATGCCAACCGCTATGTTTCACTGCAACCAATTCACCTTCCTTCCGCTTTCTTTCTCTGGCTCAGGACTCGACCTTGCACCTGCCGACCTCTCCGAGTTCGACACCCTACCAACTGCCTTGCCTCAGTCGGGGGAAAGCTGCCAGGTTGTTCTGCACGAGGATAAACCATGCGTTGAAGAACAACGTTTTGGCATTGCAGGATCACGCCCCTGACCCCCTGCAACAGACTAGAACTTATCCGTTCTCAGTGTCGGTCTTCATCCGCAGGGACAACTACATAGTACACGGTAGATACTGTACGACTGACTTGTGACGACATATGGTGGTACGGTGAGTAACTGGTTGATCGGAGTAGTATATCCGAAGCTGAATGCAATTGAGTAAACACATCGATCAATTTGTAATGGGAGACCTCTGGATGATCGTTCTGGCACTTTGCTGGCACTGATACCTTTAACACCTTCTTCCAAGATCTAGTAGTCGACTTGCGGGAGAAACAGGGTGATGCTATACACCGAGTGCTTCAGACCAGCGTTTACAATCTCCGAGCTACAAAGGCGTATCACTTGCAAGGTCCAATGATTGAGATGAAACGAGGGTATGAAGCCAGACCTGATCATGTTGTTGAAGCAAAATATACGACGACGCTCATAATAACTGGTATCTTGCTTATTAGTCCCCGAACGCGGCCCATATATGCCTCGCCTACTGACGAATTGTCGTATTCTGAGAGAAACATAAATCAGATCCGCCCCTCAGATCACCCGACTTACTCTTCTTCCATACAACAAAAGCACGACCTTCCGGGGTCAAGAACTTCGCTGTATCGGGAAAGCAGCACTGCGCGATCGAACACGTGTTGGACTCACCAAAGCGAGGAATGATGACTACGACTATCGTTGCAAGGCCTTCAAGCAGCTGCATACAAGATTTGAGCATAACTCTGCTCTTTGATCATAGACCAACTCACGAAGATCCAAGACCATCCTTCGAGTCCCGCAACACCACTCGTATGACCAATCGCAAAGGCCAGCAAACTGGAGAAAGCACTTAAAATTTGTTTTGCTATTAGAATCCCAATGACATAGCGAAACAACACGCCTGTAATCGTTGCAGCGCCAAAAAACAGGCCAACTATCGGAACACTTCAGCATACCAAAACGGACAGGTAGATGTGGGATAGCTGACTTCGATATTGTAGCATATGCCCCGGATACTACCACAACATAAGGTTGCATATCCATCAGCATGATGATGCATATAATTCTTGAGTGATACTCAGCAATAAACCACACCAAGGAACAGACCTGCCTCAACAAACCAAGACAGGCTCGCACTTCAACAGGCTGTAGGTATCTGACATGCAAGATCAATACATCAAGTCAAAAATATGGCAAGAATTCACCTGATCTTACGTCTTCACTAAATTCATGAGTATTCTGGCGATAGACTCGCTCAGCAATTTCATATTATGACTGAATGACGCACATAACTATCCCCCAGAAGTATTAGACTCATCGACGGTTGAGACCCAGGAGCTATAAAGTTAGCTCCCCGAGCGCCTTTGGTAATAGATTGGACCTTCCGGTGGACTATCGCAGTGTCACCATCCATTAAATGCATGGCACAAGAGACCCAAGTTGTGCGAACCTGTAATTATCCAAATTTGCACACATTTCTGACCCCCAGCCCACTGCCCAGGCGAACATTCATCGATCGAGTAGATCAGATCAGGTTATTCTAGTCCCTCGAAGTCCATTTCCGACGGTTTGCATCAGGCCGTCGGCATCTACCGCGTTATCCACCCTCATCGCGTCGGCATATGGGCTGAATATTGCTATATCGACAGTAGGGCCAATTCATTTCCACAGTTTCCGAGTGGCTTCCTATCAGCCAACAGGAACTGAGAATGACTGTCCAGGAAGGTCGGAGTTGGCTGCTTCGTATTACAATCACGCCTCGTGGAGTTAATCATTATCGTGTGGTAATTATACCCTGCAGAGCGTGCATGAACAATTACTCACTACATACTGGCACGCGTGACAACAGAAAACGGGTGCTCACATGCATGCTGACCTTCGTGACGATACTCACGAAGGTCTCCTTACCGCCCAGAGTTCCGTGCTGGGGTTGTGATACCCGTGGTAAGCCGCCGAAGAAACAGAGTTGTCGCGCCAACTCAGGCTGAGACACCCTCTTTATATATGTAAGAAAATGTTGGAAACGCAGTACGCGGTCAGATCCAAAGAAGGAACAGTGCCAAACCGTGGAAAATGTGAAGCGTCCCGAACTTTGAATTCTAATATGAACAAATAACGCTTGACTGTGTGATGATGGGTGCAACGAGTACCAGGGATAATAACTGTTGGTGAAACCATAGGTGTCGGCACTCCCCGAGTGTTCACATTGTACTCTAGCCTAACAAGGAAGCCATTCCAATAAATTGAAAGGACCCGGATACTCATGTCCGTCAGCAGCGGTCAGCTCAAAGTGCTTGTTTATCGAGGCGGTGTCTCAACGAGATGTGTAAGGTCGTATTTAATCCACCCCAGTGCGGCCATAATGTGCTTGCTCTCCTTTATACCTCTCTATGGCTTATTCCAAACCGACAGAAGAAGATTGGCAAAGTACATCCACTCTTCTTCCACATGACGCCCTCCCTGACTCTCACTCGGTCACATCTAATGCAAAGTCCGCTGCTGAGACTGGAACCGATTTCTTTGACCGCGGTCTGACGAGTCGCACATATGCCCTTGCTGGAGTGGCATGCTCGAGCGTCGTCAGCTGCTGTTGCATCATTGCAGGCACTGTCGTGCTTTACACTCGCGGAAGTTCGACAACGGTTGAAGTCATGACGAAAAGCAGCAAGTACGGCAGCCTGCAGTCAGAGATGCTGGTCCTGACACTCAACTTAATTGTCACATTATGCACGGAGTCTATAGGCGTCATGCACAGCATCTCCTTGCGCTCTGCCCTAGCCTCAGAGTCGCGGCTGAGTTTCAGCACTAATCTCCGCCTTATCACTGCAACTCGTGGACGGTGGAACCCTAACAGCGCCCTGCTTAATGGTCTTATGGCAGTCCTCCTCACTATATCCTACAGCTCAGCCACATTCGTTGTATTTACTCTTTCCATTGCAGGGTTCCCCCTCCTCGTTTTGGGCATCGCACTTTTACTGCAGGTGGCGATCGCATTGGCAGGGATGCGAGCTGTCAAAATATTGACATGGAGCTCCTCACCTTTCGACCTTACCGCTGCCCTAGTTCACCACACGCAATTAACTCCAGCTTCTTTCCGGTGCATGCGTAGCGTGTCCGACCTGAACGTCGCTGAAGGTCCAGCGAAACCATCAGAGGAACAGCCCTCGGCGTGGCGTGCTCACCCTAGCATCCGCAAAGTTGTTTTTTCTCTTTGGGGGCTCGTTGTAGCATGTGCTGGATGGGCTACGATCGTCAGATACAAACAGAACGTGGACACTAAGTCCAAATCGTGGTCATTCCTTGACAGGTCCATTGGTTATTCCGTCGCCTACACTATTGGTTATTCTGAAAACGACCCTTCCTTTACGACTATGAGTCCCGAGTTGTGGATTCTGGCCTTTGTCAACATAGCGGTTGTCCAGGGATCATTGACACTTGGGCTGCATTGCTCAGACCTCATCGCGAACGTCATTCAAAATGAATGGCAATGGAGATGTGCTACGGCAAGGAAAGGACTTAACACGGCGACGAACCCTCTGAAGGCGTTTCTCACTAATCCCCTTGGTCTCGTCCTTTTCGTCCTAAAGCCTGTGCTACGTGAGTCTTCCGCAGCGATCTTGGATCGGTTTTCTTGAACAATATGATAACGATGTAGACTGGATGTTTGGGCTTGCGCTCACGATCGCACCTACGGCTTACGTTGATGCAGGACTTGCGGGATACGCATTTATGGGAACCAACAGTACTGCAGGACTTGCGGGATACCAATGGGGATCTATGGGAAACAGCAGTATTAGTGCAGGACAGTTGCGAGATTCGGGAGATTCAACAGTTCCGGGAATCTCCGTATTAATGTGCGTAAACCAGGTGTGCATTATTGTCCAAGTACAACCGGTAGATCATTCTCACACTCGTGCAGATCTTGAACTTGTGTATAGCGCTATTTATATTTGCCAGTTTCTTCACTCTCGTCGCACTGCGCCGACCACGCGGCCCTCAGCCGGCCACATACGGGCACCTCCAGACGCTCGCCAACCTTGTCGACGAGTGGTCGTCTGTGATGTGGTGGGGTCACAAGGAGGACGGACCCCCGTATTGTCATGCTGGTAGGGGAAAAACGCTTCTTAGCCACCTACCAAGTGGCACCCCGAAGAAGGACCCCGGAAACAAACACTCAACAACACGCCCGACGGCGACCACGCCGTCACCGTCGACCAAACCAAGCCACCCATCTGTTCTGAATAAGACCCTTATATACATAAAACTAGAACCTCAACTACAAAACCAACAAAAAACGAAAACAAAAAACAGAAAATACAACTTCAAAAAATGTCGACAACAGACCAAGACGACACCGCACCTACGCGGTCTAGCCAGCGCAACAAAGAAAACATGTTACTGAGACCAACTAATAGAGCAATACCCACATTAATTAGCAACCATCGACCCCGTCGAATGTAACAGACGCAGCCACTGCAAGAGCCGAACTAGTCAGCAAAGGAATGCTCATCCCAGCAGCAGGAGCGACAATAGGAGACCCTAACAGTAGCGATCTTCGAATTCACGATCAGCGCCCCAGGAGTCACCCAGCTTCAACGAGAAATCCTGAGAGCCATCGCAATCCTCCTCAGACAAGCCGAGCACGAACAACAAGCAAGCAAAATCGCAGAAACTACATCTTACCACATGGCGGGAGCCATCGAACGCCTAGAGAAAACAGCAGACGCACACGACGGAAAAATTGCAGCACTGGACAGCTTCGTAAACGAAGTGCGTGACTCTATCGATAGTGCAATGGCGAGACTCGAGAATGCGGTCGAAAAGACCGCTGAAGCAGCGCATGAAATCAGATCCGATACCCATCCTACTGACCTTGACACCACTAACAAGAACCAAGCAAGATCGTACTCCAACGCCCTCCAGAACAGACTACCAAAACCGGACTCAAGCACCCTGGCACGCAGCGAAGCCCAAGCGAGACAAATATTGGTAGACCGAAAGTCCCTCAGCGACACCTCAGGTCTCAAGGACCTATCAGAAGCTGAACTAGTCCGAAAGGCCAATGATGCCATAGAGAAGATGAAGGCAGACAAAAAGGATGTCCCACAAGATGCCGCCTTCACAAGTGCCCGTAAACTAAGACATGGTGGCGTCATCTTCGAAGTCGACAGTACTAACACAAAAGCCTGGCTCTCATGCCAGAGCAATAGCAATTCTTTCAGCGAACATTTCGGAAGCAGCACCATGATCAAGAACAAAACATTCCAAGTTATCACAGAATACGTACCCACGACCTTCAATCCAGAATCAGCAACCTCACTAAAGGACACCGAAAAAGCCAGCGGACTTCACCCAGGATCAATCACCAAAGCAAAATGGATCAAACCCCTCGCCCGCCGCAACCCAGGACAAAGAACAGCTTTTTGCACAATATCTTGCAAGGACCGCGAGAGCGCTAACCAGGCCATCCGACTAGGACTAACAATCGAAGGCCGAAAAGTCTCAGCTCGAAAACTACTCCCAGAACCGACCCGCTGCCTCAAATGCCAACAACTAACCAGCGACCATATGGCCAACTCCTGCCACCAAATGACAGACACCTGCGGAACCTGTGGAATGGACCACCGAACGTCAGAATGCGACTTCGGCAACGCAGACCCCCAACACCACTACTGCGTCAACTGCAACCTCCAATGACACGCAGCATGGAGCCGCGACTGCCCCATGTTCATCGGCAGAAGCAACAAAATGCACAGCAAATCGGAAGAGGCACGATACAAGTTTTTCCCACTGGAGAATGACCCAAACTCGTGGGAAACAACAGGAGAAGGTAACCCCGCAGCCAACTACCCCCCCAATCTTCAACCAATGGACGCAGCAAGCCACGCACGATGCAGAATACGGAAGACCAAGAACTCAACCAAGCAACCAAGAATGGACCAGAGCGGAACACAACAAAGGAAAAGCAAGAGCGCAACCCCAAACCAGGACCAGAGACCAAGGATGGCCAAACCAACAGAGGACAAACACGCAACCATCCCAGCGAGAACGCGCAAAACAAGCGAGAATAACTGACCTCTTCACAGCGCAAGGCCGAAACACCAACACAGGACCCCTGAAAACCCAGAACACCCCAGCAAACGACCAACACGACATGCCCGGCCCTGCTACCCGACCAAACCGCACCAACACCCAACCAACAACCGCACCCCCCTCAACACCTCCACCAACCCAACCGACAAACGCATCAATACCAGGCAGCTTCTCCCCTGGACCCTCCTCATGAATAATCACACCAACAACAACGAACCTGACCGCACGTATCTCAGAATCTGGCAACAAAATCTCCATACCGCACAAGCCGCTCATGAACACATGCTACGCAACCTAAACCCGAACGACTACGACTTAGCGATAATCCAAGAACCATACATTAACCCAGTCAATCTAGCCCCAAGCTCGTCCCGCTGGGACATAATCTACCCATCAATGCATGGCAATAACGGAGTGGAACGTACTAACTCAATCATTCTAGTAAATAAACGCCTATCAAAAAACTCCTGGAAAAACATCCCAATCAAGAACAGCAACATCACAGCAATCGAACTAACAGGTAACAGCGGTAAGATACTAATTCATAACATATATAACTCATGGAGACACATGCGCACACTCGTGGAACTCGAGAAACACATAGACAACCTAACGGCAATGAACAACACCCCAGACAGCATGATATGGCTGGGGGACTTCAACTGCCACGACCCAATGTGGGACGACACAGCTAACCATCATCTTTTCACAGGTCCAAACCTCCAACGCTCAGCCACGCTCATCAACCTCCTCGCCAAGCACGACATGCGCATGGTCCTAGCAAGAGGCACAGCGACCCTAGAAGCCACAGGCACAAAGAACCGCACATGACCGGACAACGTATTCTGCAGCATGGACCTACTCAACACGTTCATCTACTGCGACGTAGAAGAAGAACTTCGACCGGTATCAGCGGACCATTTCCCGATCATTAGTACACTGGACCTCACCCCAGTACACATTGACCTGAAACCTCGACGCAACTACAGAGCCACCGACTGGGATGAATTCCGTGAAACCCTGCAACAAAACCTCAACACCCTCCCACCCCCAGAAGAATTAGAAATGGTAGAGGACTTCCACTCCAGACTCAGCCTCCTCCAAACAGCCATACTAACAGCCATCGAGACGAAAGTCCCGATGAGCAAACCCTCCCCACACGCCAAGCGCTGGTGGTCAGCAGAACTCAACACAGCAAACCGAGAGCTGAGGAAGCTGGCAAGAAGAGCCAAGAAGAAACGCCACGAACCCAACCACCCCATCCATGAAGAACATCGACGCATCAGAAACGACTTCTCCGAACTCCAGAAGAAAACCAAGGAAGAACACTGGAAAGAATACCTGGAGGACGTCGACGAAGGTAACATTTGGGACATCCATGACTTCCTGACAGACACACCAGCAGATCACATACGCTCACGCATCCCTACTCTCGCCGAAAAACCAGGAGACAGACCAGCGGAAGACAACTCGGAGAAGAGCGAACTCCTGTACAGAACCTTCTTCCACGAACCCCCAGCAAACGCCTTCGTGGACGCCGACTTCCAATACCCAGATCCCATCTGCGAATTCCAAAACATTACTGACGCACAGATAGATAGAGCAATCAAGAAGCTCTCCGCCTTCAAAGCCCTGGGCCCGAACGGCGTCGGCAATTCAATATTCATCAAGGCACGAGATCTCCTCACCCCGCAGCTAGGTCCCATTTTCAGAGCTACCTTCACGCTAAAAGTGTACCCAGAACAGTGGAAACACTCCTCAACAATTGTACTCCGCAAACCCGGCCGCGCGAACTACTCACTCCCCAAATCCTACAGATCGATCACGCTGATTGACACGATGGCCAAGATCCTATCGTCCTGCGTATCAGAAGACCTAGTCTGGATAGCGGAGGAGTTTAACCTACTCCCGTCATCGCACTTTGTGTTATGACCAACGTTCACTCAAGAGAGCAAGCGCAGACAAAACCACTAGGACTCGGTCGTTTAAAAGGATAGATGAACGATATAGGATTCAGAGGGAACGTCTAAGTTCTACACTGGGTAGGAACGAAGAGGTTAAGTCTAAGGAGTACTACTGACTACGACGAAGACTATATACATAACATTGAGTAGGAGATAACTGAGTCTGAAACAAATCAACCAATGAGAAAGAATCGTACGATATTGCGGATGATTGATGATGATATCATAGACAGAGATTAATGTGAAGGGATAGTCTAGGCTGTGATAGTGTGACATGGTGAAGGTGTGAAATAGTCAAGGGTCACATGACTGGAGATGTTTGGGAAGCGTTACTGGGAAGTTTAGAAAAGAATAGTGATTGGTATTTGGAATTTGTAACACTTTGGCGGCAGACCAGGGCACTCAACCGTCGACTCCTTACACCTACTCACCAAGTTCACGATGGACGCATGGGCTCACACAACAGACCGCTACGTCTCAATGCTGTTCTTAGACGTAAAGGCCGCCTTCCCCAGTGTCGTAGTGGAACGGGCACTACACAACATGCGCAAAAGGAAGATCCCAACAGAGTACATAGACTGGTACCAAAGAAGACTGCAAAACAGGACCATGACACTCTCTTTCGACGACTATACTTCAGAGGAATTCAAGGTGGAAAGCGGAATCGATCAAGGCTGCCCTCTCTCTGTCATCATCTTCATTTTCTATAACGCTGACTTGCTCGACACAACAGATGCACACGAAGGAGCAATGTCCTTAGGCTTTATCGATGACGTTGCCCTCATCGCACGCGGACGATCCTTCGCAGAGGCAAACGACAAACTCGTCCTAATCATGGAGAAGGAAGGCGGAGCGCTCCAATGGAGCCGAGAACAGAACGCCGAATTTGAGCTCGAGAAGACAGCTCTCTTATGCGTCTCAAGATCACGCACGAAACACCCCATGGAGCGTAACAAGACAATACCAACCCCGAGAACATCGATCACAATAAGAGGCCAACAGATAACTCCCGCTAAGTCGCACAAATTTCTAGGTGTCATAATAGATCACGAGCTACATTTCAAGGAGCATGCAGCCTACGCCCTGGCAAAGGGCACCAAATATGTACTAGCATGCGGCAGAATGGCCAAGCCCTCAAGAGGAATATGAGGACGTTTGATGAGAAAGCTGTACGAAGGAGTGGTGGTACCAAAGATGTTGTACGCGATAGATGTATGGGGAGCAGGATTAGTGAAGAAAGGAAAGGGGAAAAAGAACAAAGGACGAGGAGTTAGAGGCTTCGGAATGAAGATGGCGAGAGTACAACGAATGGCCGCGATACTCATAACGGGAGGAATGCGAACAACGGCAACGGACGCACTCGATGCGCATGCCAACATCCTCCCCTTTCAACAACTACTTCGTAAAGTCTGCTGCCGCGCATCCCTGAGAATGGCGACACTCCCACCCACGCACCCTCTATATAGCGAGCTTCGGAAAGCTACCCGCCAATGAAAACACCACAGAACGCCCATCCATGAGCTACTCCGCGAATTTGACATAGACCCCAAAACAATCGAAAAAGTAGATGCAGTACGTCACAACCCGAAGTGGGACCCAGACGCAAAGATCAGTATCGCGCAATCGAAGGAAGAAGCAGTCAGAGCAGACGAGGAGGCAGAAGAGGAAGTAAGGATCTACTCAGATGGATCAGCACTTGAAGGAGGAGTAGGAGCGGCCGCAGTCCTAACACGGGAAGGAAGAGAACCAAAAACCCTGCACTTCCACCTTGGACCGTCATCCAAGCACACGGTCTACGAGGCAGAAATCGTAGGAATGATATTAGGAGCCGAGCTCCTCCTCCGCCGTGAACCTGGCAAACCCATGGCCAGGATGGGAGTCGACAATCAGGCAGCAATACTAGCGACACAGTCCTTCAGAACCAACCCGGGCCACTACCTAATGGACATGTTCCACAGAACACTTGAACGCGCCCTGATCAAACGCAACGAGGACAACATAACGATCCATTGGACCCCAGGACACATGGACATAGAAGGAAATGAACTAGCGGACACCAAAGCGAAATTAGCAGCGGGCGGCCTCTCCAGCCCACCAAGCCGCCTCCCAAACTGTCTACGTAAACACAAACGCAACGGACTCCCCTCCCCCGCCCACCTCCCATGCAGCAAATCCGCGCTCAAGCAACAACGATATGATCAGCTAAAGCGCGAAGGACAAAAGATCATGCACGAGTCGCCACGTTACCTGCTACTCAAAAAGATAGACCAAGGCATCCCATCAAACCGCTACCAGAAACTAGTCACAGACCTCCCCAGAAGACACGCCAGCCTATTGATGCAGCTGAGAACGGGCCACGCCCCACTCAACAAGCACCTCCATCGAATTAGTAGCGCAGAATCTCCGATCTGCCCAGCATGCCAAAACAGCGAAGAGACGGTACACCACTTCCTCATGGTATGCCCCGCCTACCGCGCACAGCGAGACGCCCTCCAGAGATCAATGCCGAACAGAGCGTACCATATACGTCGACTCCTAAGCAACAGAGAGTTCCTCCCAAACCTCTTCAGGTACATAGCAGCAACAAAGCGTCTAGAGCAAGCATTCGGGAACGTCGCACCAGAAGAAAACACCTAAAAAGGGCTGAGCCACCTCGCCCCAAGCGCACTCCCAGTACCACACCGCATAGTTTCATCATAGTCCTAGAAACCCCCAGCAATAACCTCGGGCACCCGCGCCACCACCCACCCCCCATCTTTAGCCTCAGGTCGGCTTCATAATGCTCTACCACTCCAAACCCTTGTACGGAGTGCGAGCCAATGTTTTCAAATTATACCAATGTACACAAGTCGAACAAGTAGAATAAGTAGCACACTGCATGTACTGTCTACATCGGGCGCTGCCCTAAGCAGACAAAAAACTGGATTAAAAAAAAAAAAAAAATGCTGGTAGGGCATTTTGTTAGTCACGATGACCCTGCATTGACGCTGTTAAACAGGGACGAGTGATCATCCGCTGCCGGATGTGAAGATGGACTGTGTTTATGCTGGCTCTGGTGTGGTGTCCATTCCACTCATCCCAGGAGAAGCTCCTGCTCTTGAA
>JABCPV010000480.1:0-19104 GCA_016584345.1 Suillus ampliporus | reverse complement strand
TATGACCTCGAGTTGCTTGACCTTGCAGATGATGCGCAGAGCCTGGACGAGTGGTCTGATCCTGAATCCCCATCAGATGAATCATTCAGCAGGTTTTTGGAGACAACGAGCCGGCTGATTCGGAGTTTCATACACGAGAGTGAGTTGCTCGTTCGCCTCGGACAGCCTTTTGGCGCACTTTTATTAGTGCAGCAGCGTGGTGGGGAGTACAAGAAATCGCTTCGGATCACAATATCATCGCACAGGTCAGAGACATGGCTGCTGTTTGCGACATGATGGACATCAGAACGCTCGAGATATTGTAACTGTATGTGTTTCGTAGCACGGGGGATTTCTGACGATATTTGATTATACGTTGACAGTACCTGTATACCCTAGGCCTTTGTAAATATTGTATTGTATGCTGACTTACAATAGCAAAGCAAGCCACTAGCATTGTATGATCGAACTGTCACTCATAGCACCGGCTGAGAAGCGGTGTTTGTCCATCCAGTCGCTCATCGATATCGGTGAAAGTCCTTATCATTGTCGTCATTTAATTTTTCCACACGGGCAGCCCATTCTTTACATGATTTTAATCACGGCAAGCACATTCCACTCCTGCATACAGTCCGTGAAACAGGAACGACTGTCGTCCTTCTCCTAGTCTCCTGCAGTGTGCACGATCTCGATTGCAGTCTGCCGTGTGTACCCACCTGTAGTGGTTGTTTGCATTCCTCGCACCATATCGAAGCGAGTTGTGTTTTTCGGAGCTGGCGTACGATGGATTGGGTCGTGACCACTGTCCCAGCCCCATATTTTCAAGGGTGTACGGTATTGGAGGTCCTCAACGTACGGGTTTCTCTCGTTCGCGTGGCCCAGCTGCCCAACTTTGTTCTAATCTTCAACAATGATGCCATTGTCCATAATATTACTAATAAACCCCACTGTCCGATGGAGCTGGTACTTCCCGAGTTGTTCCTAGACTGGTCACTGACTCATTCGTGATTCTAACAGGTTGTCCTAGTCGCCATAAATGGTGTTAATATGACTCCCGTCAACGCCAGTCCCATATTAAAGGTTTGAAAGGGACCCGGGCGGACCTTCTGGACTACAGACACGGGTTACCGGACGAACCGAGAGAAACGTCGACTTCATTTGTCTGCATGGTATGGCGGGCGTTGAAAGGTATGCCGTTGCCTTCAGTGTAGCCCAAAGGATGAAAAGTGGTAATGCAGACAACTAACAAGAGGCACAAGCACATCCGCAACCCCCCTCCCGCGCCAGCAAACAAAAATACCACACGACTGCATACCCCTTCGCGACGCCTTTCTATCATCTTTCCAGCAGCGTCCAGCAAGGACGCGAACTGAGAGACCTCCACGAGAATTGTCTGTTCTAGACCCCAAACAACTCTCTCGATGACTACATGGAGGCGCTCTTCCTCCAAGCTCTGTGGAGACGATTCGGATTGTGCGAGTGTCCGCCCTCGGCGTTCGTTGTTCATGCCCTTGTCAATAAATGCGTGTCCCTAACCAAAATTGCGGATCTCACTTCTCTGCTAGGCTGGGCTCCCTGTGAACCTGGACTGCCCGTAGTTCACGTCTTTCTCATTGGTGCCTTTATCAAGCTCGTAGTCAAGAACCTGTGTGGCAGCTTGTTCGCAGTTATTTTTTACCGATATTCCTAGCATCTTTCGCTCAGCGCTGCCTTCAACTTGGACTACGCGACTGATTACACAGCATGCGGTCACGGCCTTGACTAGATGTAAACGCCACGTGTTATGCCAAGCTGATGCCGCTGCTAGTGCTATCGGGTCCAACTGATTGAAAATAATGATATTTCCTACACCCACTTAGATTGTCCACTGCGGCATTACTGCACCAATTTCCCTCCTCTCCTATTACGCACGAAGACTATTTCCCCCGTTCCTACCTACAGTGATGCAACAAGCATACTGGTTGGTCGATTTATGCGACATGTCGCGCTGTCTTAATATCGCATATCGATATCTTTCTTTCGCGTTGGAGTCGGCTCAGTGTGTGCTCGAGAAGGTAAATGGTCGAGTAAGAAAAGCTAACAGCCAATGTTACGCTAAAACTGTAATACAATGTACGTGACAAAATGGTCAGTTAAGTTATACATATCAAATTACAGTACTATACAGCATCTATCATCACCAAAACTTCAAAATCTGATATTGCCTGATTAGGCTGTTGTGAGATTTTTTTTTGCATCACGGGTGGCGTTCGCTGCGCACACGACATCAGATGAAAACAATGCTCGATCATAATGCCAAGACGTGCTTGCACTATTTCGCTACTTGTATCAATATGCCATTCACATGCTATTCACCTGTAAGGCTGCCATTGAAATGCTACGGTAGCTGTACACATACTGCAGTCACTTTACCCTTGATTAATACATACAGGCCCGAGGTTGAAAAAATCCCTGTTCCAAACAGGCCAGCTGATGTGGGCCCATCAATGTATTGTTCTGTTAAATACAGGTGGGCCGACGTCAAGTGTTTATATGATACCAACAGGTGGGCCCATGGTATGTGGTGTAGTAGATAAGTGTAGACATTTCTATTGACTTTGGTAGACAGTGTATGGTAGGTAGTGGATGAAATATGTACCTGATACAACAGGTGGGGCCGGTCAAAAGTGTGTTTGTGATAGCAACAGGTGGGCCTATGGTATGTGGTGTAGGGTGTAATAGATAAGCATAGACATTTCTATTTATTTTGGTTGATAGTGTATGGTAGGTAGTGTATGAAATATGTACCTGATACAAACAGGTGGGGCCGAGTGGGTCAGGGATCTGATATATCATATGGGCCGAGGACACTGGTCAGTCAATGGGTTGGTCAGTCAATGAGTTGGTCAGTCAATGGGTCAGTCGGTCACAAAAACATCGGTCAAGATATGGCTGAACTCAAAAACATCGGTCAAGATATGGCCGAAATCAAAAACATTGGCCAAGAGATTACTGAAATCAAAAAATGTCGGTCGAGATAGGGCGGACATTGAAAATGTCAGTCGAGACATGACCGAACTCCAAAACATCGGTCAAGATATGGCCGAAATGCAAAACATCGGCTGAGATATGACTGAAATGGCCAAGATACGGCCGAGGTATGACCAAAATTGAAAACATCGGTCAAGATATGGCCGAAATCCAAAACATCGGCTGAGACATGACTGAAATGGCCAAGATATGACCGAAATCAAAAACATCGGCCGAGGCATGACTGAAATGGCCGAGGTATGACCGAAATCAAAAACATCGGTCAAGATATGGCCGAAATCCAAAACATCGGCCAAGAAATGACTGACATGGCCCAGATATCACCGAAATCAAAAACATCGGTCAAGATATGGCCGATATCCGAACATTGGCCGACCGGACATCCAAACATCAGTGATAATGAAAAAAAACATGAAAGTTGTAGTCCGAGTCAAGGTACATCAGCCGACCGAGAGAGTGTCGGGACTCGGTAGTCGATACTCAGTAGTCGAGACTCGGTAGTTGAATACAATGGTCTATACTCCATAGTCTATACTCCATAGTCCTAACTCAATAGCCTTAACTCAACACTCGGTACTTGGTAGTCACTGTCAGTACTCGGTAGTCAAGACTCGGTAGTTGAATACAATGGTCTATACTCCATAGTCCTAACTCAATAGCCTTAACTCAACACTTGGTACTTGGTAGTCACTGTCAGTACTCAGTAGTCAAGACTCGGTAGTTGAATACAATGGTCTATACTCCATAGTCCTAACTCAATAGCCTTAACTCAACACTTGGTACTTGGTAGTCACTGTCAGTACTCAGTAGTCAAGACTCGGTAGTTGAATACAATGGTCTATACTCCATAGTCCTAACTCAATAGCCTTAACTCAACACTCGGTACTCGGTACTCGGTACTCGGTAGTCAATACTCGGTAGTTGAATACAATGGTCTATACTTCATAGTCCTAACTCAATAGCCATAACTCAATAGTCTTAACTCAACACTCAGTACTCGGTACTCGGTACTCGAGACTCGAGACTCGGTAGTCAGTACTCAGTAGTCAGTAGTCGGTACTCGAGACTCGGTAGTCGAATACAATGGTCTATACTCCATAGTCCTAACTCAATAGCCATAACTCAATAGTCTTAACTCAACACTCGGTACTCGGTAGTCAGTAGTCAGTACTCGAGACTCGGTAATCGAATACAATGGTCTATACTCCATAGTCCTAACTCAATAGCCTTAACTCAACACTTGGTACTCGGTAGTCAATACTCGGTAGTCAATACTCGGTAGTCAATACTCAGTAGTCAAGACTCGGTAGTTGAATACAATGGTCTATACTTCATAGTCCTAACTCAATAGCCATAACTCAATAGTCTTAACTCAACACTCGGTACTCGGTACTCGGTACTCAAGACTTGAGACTCGGTAGTCAGTACTCGGTAGTCAGTAGTCAGTACTTGAGACTCGGTAGTCGAATACAATGGTCTATACTCCATAGTTCTAACTCGATAGCCATAACTCAATAGTCTTAACTCGGTACTCGGTACTCAGTACTCGGTACTCAGTAGTTGGATACAATGGTTTATACTCCATAGTCCTAACTTGATAGCCATAACTCAATAGTCTTAACCTGGTACTCGGTACTCAGTACTCAATACTCAATATTGGGCACTCGATACTCAGTACTCAGTACTCGGTACTCCACACTTGGCACATTTATATACGATTCAGGTCCCTTTCAAAATGATGTAGGATACAAAACATTCTTGCACTTTTGCCCCTTTGAGAGGGAAGTGTCCTAGGGCATTTAGAACATGTTTAGTAGTATATATGAGGAGATTGCCAACTTTATTTGGCCCCCTGAAGCGCCCTACATCAATGTATATGGCATATATACATAAAAGTACAAAAGTTGTTCCTATGTGCTTATGCCTAGGTGAATAGACCTTGAAATTATATCCCCATCATCTATTCAGCAATAGAAACAATGTATCAGGAGCCCAGGATCATAGTAGAATCCCTTATTGTATAGTGTACCCCCCCTCTCCTGGTGGTTTACCCCCTGGGAATTTTTTTCCTGTAGTACCGGACCTCAAGGATAGTAAAGAGTCCATTGCTAAGCTTATTTTGAGTGTATATATCATATAGCCAGCCCAGGACACACATAGGATCCTTCTACAGGGACAAAATGATAGAAAATCGCATTTTTAACATTTTTGATGTTTTTCAGTATCTTACCCTTGCACATCTGGTTAACCCTGTTCATATATCATTAGAATAGTATATATACTTCCTTTCATGATAAATATCAGTTCAAAATAGGTTGTTGGTTTGAGATACTGCATATGCTTGCTATTTCTACTGATAAGAGATCAATACCTTCAAATCATCGAAATTTAATAATCAGAAACTTGGAGTACATTCACAATATATTCAGTATCATATATATAAATTTACAGAACAATCCAACAAGAATTGAATGCTGAGGAAGTGAAATAGATAAGAAATTGAGTGTGAGAAAGCTCAAAGACCCAAAACATCGAAAATGGTCAGTTGTGCAATAGTAGGACTTTAATGCTAGGTCAACACACATTTACACTACATCCCTTCCACTCACCCCCTACCCTCAGGGCAGTAGGTAGTATGGGTTCCTTAGGTAGTTTACAGTCTATCCTACATATTTTTAATGAAATCTTCAACTTGAATTATATATAAATGTGACTTTGTGCAGTTGCCTACCTGTTGCAAAACCAAAAGACCACTCCAGGATCAATTTCAACTGATCATTTTGGACCCGGTTGCCTTCAAATGGGTAGTACTCATCTAGGCGAACACATTGGTGGTCTAATCTTGAAAAATGGTTTAGATCTGAGAAAGTTATGAGCCATAATTCAGATTTTGGTCATATCTCGGTCGGCCAATGTTTTGCATTTATTTAGCTTATATCTCGGTCAGATGATAGCCGATTGACATGATAAGACTATGGATATGATCACCTTTACTGGGGCTACAACTGTTGTTAACAAAGTTAAGCATAAAAACAACTTTCGGTCGGCTGATATTTTGGATTTCGGTCATATCTCAACCATTTCAGTCATATCTCGGCCGTTTCAGTCATATCTCGGCCATATCTCGACTGATGTTTTTTATTTCGGTCATACCTCGGCTGTTTCAGTCATGTCTCGCCCGATGTTTTCAATTTCGGCCATATCTTGACCGATGTTATTGACTTCAGTCATATCTCAGCCGATGTTTTGGATTTCGGTCATACCTCGGCCATTTCAGTCATGCCTCAGCCGATGTTTTCAATTTCGGCCATATCTTGACCGATGTTTTTCATTCTGGTCATATCTCAGCCGATGTTTTCAATTTAGGCTATATCTTGACTGATGTTTTTGATTTCGGTCATATCTTGGCCATTTCAGTCATGCCTCGGCTGATGTTTTCAATTTCGGCCATATCTTGACCGATTTTTTTCATTCTGGTCATATCTCGGCCGATGTTTTCAATTTAGGCTATATTTTGACCGATGTTTTTGATTTCGGTCATATCTTGGCCATTTCAGTCATGTCTTGGCCAATGTTTTCAATTTCGGCCATATCTTGACTGATGATTTTGATTCCAGTCATATCTCGGCCATTTCAGTCATGTCTTGGCCGATGTTTTTGATTTCGGTCATACCTCGGGCATTTCAGTCATGCCTCGGCCGATGTTTTCAATTTAGGCTATATCTTGACCAATGTTTTTGATTCCGGTCATATCTCGGCCATTTCAGTCATGTCTTGGCCGATGTTTTCAATTTCGGCCATACCTCGGCTGTTTCAGTCATGCCTCGGCCGATGTTTTCAATTTTGGCTATATCTTGACCGATGTTTTTGATTTCGGTCATACCTCGGCCATTTCAGTCATGCCTCGGCCGATGTTTTCAATTTCAACTACCGAGTACCGAGTACTGAGTGTTGAGTTAAGGCTATTGAGTTAGGAATATGGAGTATAGACTACTCGGTCAGCCTATGTCCTTTGACTTGGACTACAACACTTTTGTTAACAATGTTAAGGATAATAACAACTTTCATGTTTTTTTTTCTTCATTATCACTGATGTTTTGCATTTCAGCCATATCTCGGTCAGCCGATGTTTTGGATGTCGGTCATATCTCGGTCAGCCGATGTACCTTGACTCGGACTACAACTTTCATGTTTTTTTTTTTTCATCATCACTGATGTTTTGGATGTCCGGTCGGCCAATGTTTCAGGATATCGGTAATATCTCAGTCAGCCGATGTACCTTGACTCGGACTACAACTTTCATGATTTTTTTCATTATCACCAATGTTTTGGATGTTGGTCATATCTTAGTCGGCTGATATCCCTTGACTCGGACTACAACATTTTGTTAACAAAGTTAAGCATAATAACAACTTTCATGGTTTTAGACATTCATTTTGATCGGCCGACCTGATAGCATCATGCATTCATTTCCATCAGGCCGACTCAATAGCAATCAGCCTAACCTGATTTCATCAGGCATTCATTTCCATCGGCCGACCCGATTCTATCAGACATTCATTTCTGTCGGCCGACTCGATAGCAATTGGCCGACCTGATTTCATCAGGCATTCATTTCCATCGGCCGACCCGATAGCATCAGACATTCACTTTGATTGGCCGACCCGATTCTATCAGGCATTCATTTTCATCGGCCGACCTGATAGCATCAGACATTCATTTCTGTCAGCCGACTCAATAGCAATTGGCCGACCTGATTTCATCAGGCATTCATTTCCATTGGCTGACCTGATAGCATCAGATATTCACTTTGATCGGCTGGCCCGATTCTATCAGGCATTCATTTTCATCGGCCGACCTGATAGCATCAGACATCCATTTCTGTCGGCCAACTCGATAGCAATCGGCCAACCCGATTATATCAGACATTCATTTTCATCAGTCGGCCCATATGTTCACACCCATCATTGGCCGACTGGTACACACAGCTGCTATATTCCACATCAGCCCAGCTGATAACATCACACACTCCACCATTTTTCCCTGGCCATCGGCCGACATGATAATATCAAGTATCACTACATATGGGCCCACCTGTTAAAATCGACTCCCATTGAGACCACTGGCCGAATGTTAGACACAGGAAAATATTTTTGGTCGGCCGACGTCCTGCTGGCCTGTGTGGAACAGGGAATTTTCACCCTCGGCTGCCTGTTTTATACAGGGTATGTGACTGAATGGGCTCAGCTGTAAGTCTGATGATGTTATGATATACTGAATAGTCATCCAGCGAGTAATGGTACAATCACAAGGCACCATACCCCTCCTGTGCGAGGACATCATCATCAAGTTCCTCCCCTTCATCAGCCCTAACCTTGTCCTCCTCCTCACCATCATTCTCGCCCTCGCTGTCCTTGTCACTATCCTGGTCACTGTCCTCATCCTCATCCTCGCCCTCATCAACTTCACCATCAATGTCCCCATCATCTGTCGGCTCAGTGACAACAAAATCTTCAACGTCGCCATCATCCACGCTAGTGCCGTCACTCCGGAGAAGTTCATCCAGATCTCGTGTCATCTTGTGACCCACACCTCCTCCTCGGAATCACATAAACATATCCCGATCTACGAAAACTAAAAGTATAGTTTAGAATGTTTAATAGCATACTAATATAGCACGAAATAATACATACTGGTTCACATAAAAATACATGAAGTCCATGTCCTTGTCTTCGGGTGGACGGACAAATGAAGGTCCAAGTCGAGTGTCAGTCTGTCCATACGAAAATCCAGGAATTAACTGAACTCCTCGGATCACTTGATCGGGGTCGACAAAGCCGAAGCTGTCAGGATCATCACGTTTGAAAAACCCGACACGATGGAGTCGTTTAGCAGACCACCCAGGCTTTGAAGGTGATGTCTCGTCCGAACCAGCGCACAAATAACACGTGCATGCGAGTAGGTGCTGTTTGAGGCACGGCACCTGGGCCATAGTGCCATACGTTGACGTGGTAAATCTTGATAATGCGTGCATACCAATAAGGATGTCGGTCCTCGTCGTCCTCATGCGACAACATCATAATGTCGGCACGAGTTTGCGGGTTCATCGAGTCTTGCTCTCTGCGAAGGTCGTATGTCGTGTAATTGATGCGCAGGACACTATGTTCGAAGAGTTGGTTATTAGCGAAGATCACCTGACTCCTGTCCTCGTCAGAGAACTCATCCTCATCCCCGGAATATTCAAGGCCACGCAATCTGGCTAACAGGTGGTTCTTTAACCTTGGAATGAAGTCCTTTAAAATCATGTTAATAGATCTCACAAACACCAATAATCCATACTTGCCTTGATCGCCAGGTCATCTGTGAGTTCACCAAGCCATGCAGTTATATCATACGACAATTTAGGATATTTGGAGATATGGTAATGGGCGGCGGGAGATGTGCGTTCGCGTGGCTCATGGCGTGGCTTTAATAACTCCTCGCGTCGTTGATTTATCTGTGATATAACACACTCGCGAGATTCAAGGCGGGTCATCGTAGCAATCATTGTCTTCTTATTTTTTGCTGTCCTTGGGTACCAACGCTTGGCTTGCCGGTGCTCGAGTTCTCCCTAAAATAGCATGTCAGATGTTTGATAGTAGTAGTGCAAATTCGAATATACTTACCGGTTGTGTGGAATAGCTATCTGTGGTACCAAAATGTCGGATCGTGTTAGGATAATGTCCAAGAGCGTGAAATTTATAAGTCGACAAATTGAGGGCCTTGAACTTGGGACCGGACTTCTGCTTCCCGTTCCCTGAAGATGAAGGCTGTTTAGCTGCTAATGCGGCCTCTCGTCGTCCTCGTGCTGCATACTCGTGAGGGAGTTCCGTTGTGTAGTAGTAGCTGCATGTAATCTTGTAGAACGTTCGAATGGACTGACCCAAGACTACAGTTGCAGTATCGAAGAATACGAGTGTATCTTCCGTGTGCATGCGAAGTTTCGCATATCCGTGCCACACAGAGAGATCAAATAGCAGATCGAGCACTATTTTATTGTGGGGTTCTGGCAATAGGTTCTCAAACACAGGCATAGTGCACTGTGAAGATTAAAGATAGACAAATGATGATGATTAAGATCGACTTACCTGCAATAGGTCCTCGAAGTCATGCGCGGCAAGTTTTTTCATGGCCGATGCATTGTGATGGAAACGACGAATCGTACCCCTTCCGAATGTTGGTACTCCTCGGTATCTAATGCAACCTACTATGAGCTCATAGGACGAATTATATACAAAATGAAAATTACCATCTATTGAGATCTTGAATCGCATTCCCTTCGGCCGCGTGAAGTATGCGCATCAAATGAGTAAATTGTGCCTTCCAAGCACCGATCTCGAACTCGTGAAGTTGATCAACAACAAACATATCAAACATATTGAAACCATGATCGGCCAGTCTTTCAGAAAAGGCACTCTGAAACTATATATTAGTTAAAAGAAATGTAGAATATGTAGCATTACTTACACGAATCGGAACGTACGATGCTTCATTGAGAAGCGCTCTGACACGACTCCCACCCACAGGCACCCCGAGCCGGAAAATCAACTGTCGAGCTTCTTCGACATGCCGTCGTCGTCTAAAGTCATCGACCCGCTGGCTAGTCACGCGAGTCTTCATGTCGAGTTTCATCCCCATCTTGTAGATGTCGGCCTTCTTGACGAGGCAGCGTGGGCAAAGACACTGTCCGAGAAATTTTATAGTCGCAAGGAGAACCCTGTGCAATGTGTTGATCAATGCCTCGTGTTTCACACGTAACATGAAACATGTACTCACTTTTCCGGATAATCAGCCGAATATGAAAAGAAACGTGGAAATACTCTTCGTGTGATCCCATCAGAGCACCGGATCACAATTCCGTGCTCATATGCTTCCATAAACTTACCATCGAGAATTAATCTCCATAACGGCGTGCATCAGCTCACGTTTCAGATGTGTATATACATCACTTGAGGTGGCCTCTCCAAATATGTCGACGTATATTTCCTGTAGATTATCGGGAAGCTGAGAATCATAAGGAATCATAAGTACAAGTAAGATGCCAGTATTGAATGATACGACGTACTGTTGGAATATACGCCAAATGATGGGACGCACGAGCTGTGGGTTTGCCTCGTGTATACTTGGACTGGTTGCCTAAAAATACATAAAAAGGCCATAGGGACGCATCACCGAAAACTAGCCAGATGTGTGGCGTCTGACCAGACCATGACTGAGGCGACAACGCGTTCGAGATCATCTCCAGGGTCACAAGGAAGGGCATTGACTTTTTTGTAAGCTTCCATCAAGGTGGGGGATGTATATGCCTCTGAGAAGACTTTGACCGTGCGGTTGTCGGGAGTGGTCCAGAACTGATCGAATGGCGTCATATTAAAGGTCTGCGAGATGTTGCTCTTGAAAATGTGCGTGATGATATCTGTCAAGGAACGGTGGTAAACACCTGGGATCTCGAGTTCAGGTGCGTCAGCTTCTGACGGGAACTTGATCTTCTCCTTCAGTAATTGAACCTTGACAGTTGATTGGTGCCATCCATATTCTTCTCGGAAGGGGTTGGACTTATCTTCAATATACTTGTCCAATAACTTCATTTCACACGTGAAATTAAATCCACTCAAGTGTGAGAGCGAGCCAAGGGGGTCTGAACTAAGGTATTCAGTGAGGCAATTGATGTTAGCCCCTGAATTACTATTTGTTCCAGAATAATGCCACGCCATCATAACTCCAGAGGTGTGGTTTGAGAACGCATCGAATAAATGATCAGCAGTGATTTCGGGTGTGGAGAGTCCAGGGTGGGTTCCAGAAGGTGCGCGCTGTTCACCATTGAGGGTAGGAGCATCTGTCACGCCCTCTAATGTCAACTCACCCTCTGGTGCTTGAGTGGGACATGTGGGGTACACACGGTAAAGCCCCATCATATCAGGCTCCGTCTGGAAGGGAATAAGTGCAGGGGCGAGATCTTCTGGCTCAGAAACCGGGGCTGGGGACAAAGACAGCACCCAATCTTGATTGCCTTGATCATGAAGATCACGTCCTTGTTGTTGCTGGTTAGTTGGCGGCATATGTGCCAGGTACGTAGCTGACCCTGGAAGGTAGTTGATGAATCGATGGGGCATGCAGACCGCACGTCCAGAGTGTTTAGATGTGACTGGGGGAGGTGAGGGCGAGTGGGGAATGTTCGATGGTCCTGCAAAATCTTCATCCTTGTAAAGTTAGCATCACTGAAGTAGATATGAATACATGGTTGAAATTACCTGCTCAAACATGATGCCCTCGTCAACATCCATCTGAGCTCCATAGTCAAATCCCCCTTCTTTGTCATCTATACCTTGCTCAATTATTTCTTCCCGCTCAATGAGCATCCGCTTGGACTTCCTGCCAGACTTCTCTGACTTGTAGTGTTTCTTGGTGCTGAAAGCGGAACTCATGAGATTCAACACTTTGTTTTGTGAGCATCGTGAGGCATGTCCAGATAATTGTTTCTGGGTAGGAAAGGTTTTACCACAGCCCAGACATGCCAAGTCCAACATCAAAGGAGGTTGATTCCAAGATTAAGACGTCAATGTACTTTATATCCCTCACTCAAACCAAGGAGGAAACTCTGGAAACTCTGATCAACGCATTGTCATTACATGCCAGGAATATAGATTACGAAAGTAGGAAAGTAGCGTAGAGGGGTTAGCATGGTAACCCACCAGTATCACAGCGCACAATCAGCCTCAATGGATCTGCACTGGTTCCTTCATCAGTAAGGGATCCACTGGTTCCTGTGAAGACCCACCATGAAGGATGGCAGCACCATGAGCAACAGCCTCATCGGGGTTAATGCTCTTGTTGGGCTCCTTGCCGTTGAAGAAGTCAGACATGAGCTTGACAATACGAGGAATACGTGTAGAACCGCCGACAAGAACGATTTTATGGATGTTCGCCTCATCAGGGTCGATGCTCTTGTTGGGCTCCTTGCTGTTGAAGAACACGAGCTTGACGATAAGAGGGGAATACACGTCAAACAAAGGATTAAAAAGAAGAAAAAACACATACCGTACTCTTTGGTAGCTGGCTGTCTTAAAAAGTGCTTGATGTCCAATTGGACGGCAAGGGCCAGACGGCCATGAGTGACCAAGGCGCTCAGAGCAGCCACCTATGCATGCAAACCTAAAGAAAGCTATTAAAAAAAAATAGAAAATTAAGAAGAGGGTTCCCAGGGCGCCCTTAGTGCTCAGGGACCTAGAGACGCAAGATAACAGTGGTTGGTCACGGATCAGTGCCTAAGCAGCTGAAAGTGTCCCTCTAATGGGGAGCCGTGCAAAGTGCATGTATTGGTCTCTGGAATGGGCGGGCACCCAATGGTACTAAAAAATAGAAAAGTAAGAATAGGGTTCCCAGGGCGCCCTTAGTGCTCAGGGACCTAAGAGACACAAGATAACAGCGGTTGGTCACGGATCAGTGCCTAAGCAGCTGAAAGTGTCCCTCTAATGGGGAGCCATGCAAAGTGCGTGTATTGGTCTCTGGAATGGGCGGGCGCCCAATGGTACTAACTGAAGAACAAAAACTCGTAAGTTCGAATTTCTGTTTGGGTGTTGATTTCAAAGTCCGCCAGCAAATTGCGGTTCACTGATACTAGATAGTTGACGCGAAAAATCCAAGTCACGTCCTTAACGTTATACTACCACCCTATCACCTACTATTTTTTTCTTAATGTCACTGCCTGACAGACCCCTCGACGTTAGCGACAACTTCGGTGTTGATGGCAATTTCATTGTCATCGATGTTGAAAATCTTCTGATTGACTGGCCTACATACCTGCTTGAGTTTACACCGAAGAATCCAGGCCCTGTCGTAAGTTTACACGTCACAATAACCGAGTATTATGTTAACTACGTTACAGAAGCTCATCTTGCGCTTAAAAGACGTGTCAAAGCTGACCTGGGATCAAGACAGTGACACAGAGACACCAGCAGAGAAAAAATCAGGCAAACGGTATGTTACTGCTTGTTGCACCGGTGAGTACATATATTGATGTATTTCCCTAGATCCTTGCACAGTACCACGACAGACACTAGTACATCAATCTCGGAGACATCTTATAAGCCAAAGTATGTTTTTTTAAAAAAATTGTGTGTCTAACCTCACTGTACTTGCAGGAACGTCTCTACGCTCATCCGGTCCATTCCAGTGCACTTCCTAGGTATTCAAAAAGAGCCTGCCTTGGTTATGAAAAAATGCAAGTTTCAAGACGAAAATTCAATTTGGCCCCCTCACCGTTCATGTGCCTTCAGACCAGTATCAGACTTACCGATCTCAGCGTTTGGCAAGCTCAACATTTTGCCTGCTGGTGTATCAGCTGTGACTGAGGATACTGTGTAGTTTTTTTTTTCATTTCACACATACTGTTGTGTTATGTTATCGCTTTGCTAACTTTGCATACTTTCGCATACTTACTTGTTGTTATGCTGTCACCTGTCTCACTGCATATGTTGTCGCTCATACTTGTTGTAGCATCAAGATTAATTGTAATACGAGTCCCTGCAATCTGAAAGTCATTCATATCTTTATGATCGACCGCTAATTATATGAAAACATTTGATAACTTTAGTCGACCGCTGAAACACGACCGTCACATGACAGAATTCATAGTCCTGCCAGGAAAACTCCTGAATAGTGTCATATTGACGCGTACTATCGCATACTATTCCTTGATATTATACCATCTACTACTTTTCCGTAGTACTATATTACCATGCCTCACAAACGACATGCGCCTTATCAATCAGTGCATCTGAAGGCAGTAGCGCCTCTGAATCTGACTCCTCGATCTCAAGAGACGCGTCCGAATCAAGACGTTCATCTCCAACTCCGATCGCCAAAAGTAAGGCGCCAAAGGTGTCCGATAAGGGCAAAAAGGCTGAGAAAAGGCCGGTGAAGTGAGTTGCAAGCATTTACTGATGAAATTATTTCTGTTAATAGTGCATATATTCACAGAAAACCTAATAGTAGGGGTGATTCTAATGAGAGGTAGTAGATCTCACTCCTATTTCGTGAGAGAACTGACTGGCAGTGGATTAGGGACCAATGTCTGCATGTTGCACATTGGATTCCACATGCGATCGACATGTATGTTGCCCTCAAGGATACCTTTAGGATCGGTATGCTCCTCGAGCAGGAAGAAGCTGCCAAGGACGGCACTCTGATTGAGGACGATGCCACCAAGAAGGAGCGCCATGTGATCCTTCAAAATGTGTAAGTGCCTCTGTTTACTTATTCAAATACCTGAACATCCTCTGGCAGGAAAAAAAGAAGTACAAGAGCGTTACTTTAGGACCTACAACAGGATCCTCATCAGCGCACCCTACCTCCGCACCCTCATAACGGGTAATACCAAGAAACATCGAAAGGAGTTGGATAGTATCCTGTCCGAGGTGCGTCAACTAATCCATGTAGTGTACAGAATTGTTAGCGCTAATTCCATGAGAAGATGCAGGACACCATCGGGCAAATATGCTCTGAAGATGCAAGTAAACTAAAACCTTACATAGGACGTTATGCGGCTGCGGAGCCTGACGTGAAGGGGCTGGAACCACCGATTTTTTCCAACGATAAGAAGTCCCGCGCTAGGATGGGCGTCAACCACCCCCAACTCGCTGCCATGCTCTGTCCGATCAAACACCTCACATCCTACAATGAGGATCGCAAGAAGTAGGTTTACATTTACTCAAAGTGTTGCATTTTGAACGATTTTGCAGAGTTCAAGCACAGCTGCAAAATGGAGAGGTAAAGATGCATGCAGCTGCATGGCCTGCATTTGCATACGAGGGCGATTCACCTGGAGAAAACTTTGATCCGCTGAATATGCAAGACGGCCTTTTCAAAGGCTATCTTATGAGACGGGTATGTAACATGTGTTTTTTTCTTGACGCTGGCTCGACTTTCGACAACAGGTTTTCCGTCATATATTCAAGGGTCCTTCCTCTGCGCTTGTCAAGGACGGAGAGGCCGTAACCACCCGCTCAGGCAATGCGAAGCTTCACAACATGACGCAGGTGGATGCTGAACATATTGCCTATACATTTGTCCAGGCACGTATGTTTTTACCTCTCTGTGAATGTCTTTTACAACATAATTTGTAGTGCCGTTTCAGTATTTCATCACGCGACAAATGGCAGGCAACTGACGGTAATTACGACTATCGTGACGCATACTACCGAATCGTCAAAGCCATTTGGGACCCATTTGATCAGGCATGGGTGGATTCATTGCTCGAGTGGTGGAACATGTAAGTATTATTTGTCCTCTGCCTTCGTACTGAGCTATACTTCTCATACAGGTCTGTCTTTGGTGACAAGGCAGGTGTGCCTGTCTTTGACGTCAGCGATAACAACAACGAAGAGGAGGATGATTTAATTAGCATGAGAAAACAGTTTGCGAGTCGCGCTGCAGCAGCGCGAGTCAAGGTTTGTGTATGTTCTTACTCCGGGATATTTTGCCAATTTGTCATGTCAGTCTGTATCTACAAACGCGCAGCCCAGCAAAGGTATTACTCCTTCTGATCTCGACTCTGATAAATCCATGATGGACACGACTTCAACTCCTGCCACTACGCCATCCACCCATCAGAGGAACCTACTCCTCCCCCAGCCAGGGCAATTCCTAAGCCTCGTCCTGTCAAACCTACTCCATGGAAGCAGGTGCCTGCCTGCGACTGTGGCTCCCATCGAAAGAGACTCCAGCTAGGGCTAGGCGGAGTCCTGTCAAAATTACCCCACGGAAGCAGGTACCGCCTGTGGTTATGACTCCCATCAAAGAGACTCCAGCTAGGGCTAGGCGGAGTCCTGTCAAAGTTACTCCATGGAAGCAGGTGCCGCCTGCAACTGTGGCTCCCATCCCCTCTGGTTCATGCACTGGCACCCGAACATCCAAGAAGCGTGGCAGGTCCAATGTTGTGGAATCCGACGGTGAGATATCTGAGCTGACAGAAGAGGAATCAGATGCACCTGCTCCATCAAAGCATGCCAGGAAAAGCAAGGGCACCACCACTACTGTGACCAAGAGGACATGCAGGAGCAGGAAGTAGACCTTGCTCCAGTACATGGTCTATCAGTTTCTTCGGAACATTTTACTGACTATGTAGTATATTTCAGTTTTCGTCACCATGCATCATGCTCACTTTATTCCGCTACCACTCGTTGTGTTTTCTCTCGCTATCGCATCGCAGTCTCTGGACTCTCGTTCCCATCGCACAACTGCTGGAGTCTCACAATTGTACTCGTCGTTTTCATGCTGTCACACATACCTGTATTGGTCGCTCGTGTTTTCTTCATGCTCGGTTTACATGCAATGCTTGTACTATGTTACAATGATATATGCTTACCCAAAACAAACAGTCCGATAAGGTGTCAGAAGGTGCCGGCAAGTGTCAGCAAGTGCCAGTAGTTCAGCAAGTATATAGCATATGACGACGGATAGATCAAATCAACAAGCATATGCCGACAAATCCACCATCATGATCAACCGACTAGTGATGGACGGGTCTGGTTTGGTCCAGTTCTCTGGCAAATTCTGGGAACCGAGAACCGAACCATAGGTTCAGTTCTCTCCACAAACAGAACCAGTGGACCGGACCATCGGTTCAGTCCAATAACGGTCCAGTTCCAGTTCATCAAGGGTCCGAACCCTGAACCAGACCATCCAAATCTAAGCCCAAAAAAATTCATTTTGGCCAAGACATAGAGTAGTGCAAGATAGTAGCTAGTATACAACAAAGAGAAAATATAACTACTCGCTATCTTCATCTGCATCATCATGGAGGGCAGCAATCAGTGCATCCAAGTGCTGCTCGGCATCACTGGCAGCGGAGATGTGACCATTTCGGTATGCACTCTTCAACAACTGCAAGCTCTCAAAAACGTCTGATTTTGAGACTGGTTCCGTCGCTTGGTTCCCATCAATCCGCCACTCGAAAAGGCACTGTTCTGAGGGTGTAGAAGAGCCTTGTATGGGCAAGTAGTCCCTGGCCATGCATGAAAGAGTCGGGTACTGCGACTGGTGGTGCTGTACAAATCTTCGTTAGTCAACTCGTATGCTTGTGATAGCATAAAAACTCACCCCCCACCAACCTACAACATCATCAGTCTGCTCGAGAGGACTTCCAAGATAAGCCGTAAGTTCAGCGCGAGGGTTCAGCTTGGTGTGATCCTGATGCGAGACGTGCTTGCACAGCTGCAAGCACCCATGAACGGCCATACTGACCATGCGAGTCAGATGTCCCTTGTTCGTTGTCGGCCTCTACAGCAACAGAGATTGGGGCCACATAGTACTCATCGAACTATGGATACACTAATCAGCCTGTGACGACCACACGAGGAAAAAAAATTACCACTTGTTTGAGCCTATCGAGGCCAACATCGAATGACTCCTTGTCCCACTGATGTTCGGCATATGCAATCTTGACATTGGGGTCGAGTGCTTCAAAGCCGGTAACTCATCAGTATCATCATAAGTGAAGAAGTAAGAACATACCAAGGCAAATAAAATATACATCGGTATCCTTCGTTTTGTCATACCACTTCGCAACATTTTCCAAAGCCTTTTGAATGGCATCACTGACTTTGGAAAATCGCGGGAGCTTGGCCATGTTTTCCCATGACTTTTGTAAAAATTCAAGGACAGGAATTGTCCGCCAAACGGAAGGGTCGCGTGAGCTAGAAAATGTTTGCGTAGCACTTGCTGGTTCCTACCATTGTTGTCAGTGTATGAAGAATATAAAAAAATGTAGCTAGTCATAATGACAAACCTGTAGAACCTCGTGCATTAACCTTAGCTTTTCCCAGTCCCTTCTGTCGAGTCGAAAATCTGCATAGGACTTCCCTTTGAGGTTCGGAACATCTTCGCTGTCGTCAGCAAGCTCAACAAACAGATTAACGCCCTAGCAAGATGCCACAATTAGCTTTAAGTTTTAAAACATAGTATATGAGAGAGACGTACCTTCTGAAGCAACAGCATGCGTGAGATGAAGCTATGCATTGAAGCCCAGCGTGTCCGCACCCACTGCATCAGCTCGAG